>MU159465.1:151029-180640 GCA_015888305.1 Antheraea pernyi | reverse complement strand
AAAGTAAAACCCTCCCACCATGTGTATATATGTGCACGTGTGTGAGATGATCTCATATGTCTGTTCAAGTGATGTAGGTGAGTCACTGTATCGCGAAAATAATGTCAAGAGGGCTCCGCGCGGGGACGACCTATGCTCGAGATATTATTGAGAACCGCGAAGTGTGCGGGAGCTAATAGGGATCGATTACAAAAGCGTGGGCGCAACACGCATTTTATAAGATTGAATTTAAATTTACTAACGGTGACGGCACCGTAGTCTAAAAATAGACATAACAAAAATTATTATTATTGTTTGACGGTTATTTTTAGGGGAAGATAGACGTAAATACGCGATTTACTCTATCTTATTTGAGTTATTTATTTTTTTAACAGCTGCGCGCGGACAGACAGTCAGGATATTAAAGCGTTTTATTTTTATTTCCAATTTCAGGACAAAGTCAGGCTATATACATGAAGATGGTATACATTTTTCTCTGCATAAAAATGTGTTAAACTACGTGTCTTACAAACTTAGTCCCTAATCATTACATAGTATAAAACAAAGTCCTCTGTCGCATCTGACTGTCTGTATGTTCGCGATAAACTCAAAAACTACTAAATGGATTTTCATGCGGTTTTCACCAGTAGATACAGTGAAACATGAGAGGTGTGCGTGCACCCTTGTGTATGTTACCCAAAACCAAAATCGGCTGAGTGCCCTAAGCGCTCGGCCTTAGTAGTCCGGTGAAGCTGTAAAGACCTTGCCAGGTCAGCATAGTCAGTTCGGAAAAAAAAAAAACCTCATATCATCTCGCAGTGGTGACGCGTTGACTGAAGTCAAACCCGTCCCGATGACTCATGAACATTATCGTGATGCATATAATGCCCTCATTGCGCGTTATAAAAATAAACGCGATCTAGCATTCACAAGTTCATTTTAAATATTGAATTCAACCACAATGATGTTCACAATTTTCGAAAATCACTTTATCTATTTGACGAAAATTTGAGCATTTTAAAAACAGTTAATCTGCCAACTGATCAATGGGATTTTATTCTAGGTCACTTTTACCGAAACTTGATCCGAAGTATCGTCGTGATTTTGAGGAAAAATATGCGGACGTTGAACTACCCACATATCAACAATTAAAATCTTTCTTATCGTCTAAGTGTGAGGCTTTAGTGCGTGACACTCACTTCATCGAAACAATTAAAACAACTAAGCCTCAACATCAAATTGCGATTGAGCAATTGCAACCTAAACGTCGTAGCACATTTCATACGCTTGTTGCCGCGACTCCCGCAAGTACCAATAATAAAACCGAAAGCACACCTACCACCATTCCGTATACTAGCAAATGTTCTTTCTGTAAAGATTTTCATCCAATATCGGCATGCTCCGAATTCTTAAAAAAATCGTTGGATGAACGGATGAGAATTGCTACAGAGAAAAACTGGTGCTTTAATTGTTTGAAATCTTCTCATCAATTAAAAGACTGCAAGTCTATTTTTTCATGCCGCTCGTGCAAGCGGAGACATCATACACCGTGACAAAGTCATCTCAACGAAACAAACCGTATCATCCCTACTGACAAGTTCACCTTCACACACGACCGTATTGCTGGCAACTGCAATCGTGCAAGTTCGAGATGCTTCAGGCGTGATGCAATCATTCCGTGCTTTGTTTGACACTGGAAGTCAAAGTAACTTTATTACAGAATCTGCCATCAAGTGTTTGAATTTAAATTCGGCTCCAGCTGACATCAATGTCAGTGGAATCGGGGGCGCAGTGGCTCCTATAATCGGTGATGTTACTTGTGCTGTAGGTACGAACAACAAGGTTCTTTTTCATTTAAACTTGCACGTTATTTCAAAGATATGTGGAGATCAACCTATAACAAAATTAAATACATCGGGGTGGTCACACATCAATTCGTTGAATTTAGCAGATCCTGGATTTGATATCCCAGGATCTATCGATATTTTGTTAGCTGCAGATGTCTTCACTGATTCGCTTGTAAATGAATGTATTAAGGGGAATACAAATCAACTTACTGCTTTTAAATCGGTCTTCGGTTGGCTTCTATTAGGCAAAACAAATCTAGCGTCTAGTACACTGGTAGACGCATCGTTAGACATTGATAATGAAATACAGTCATTAGTTCAATGTTTCCAAGAACTTGAATCTTACCCAAAGACACCCTTTCTGAGTCCTGATGAAGCTTTGTGTGAACAAAAATTTATAACTAATCATTCTCGCGATTCTTTAGGTAGATACATTGTTCACTCACCATTTAAGACCAAGGTGGAAACTATCTTCGAAGGATCTCGTGCTATTGCGATAAAACGATTCCACACTACCAAACGTCGTCTATCACGTGATCCTTTTTTACGCAGTCAATATCTAGAGTTCATGGATTATGAGAATTACACACAAATACGACTTTTATGCGCCAAGTCTCGCCTACCACACATCAAGACAATTTCGTTAACTCGATTAGAACTGTATGCAGCTGTTCCACTTACAGACCTTACAAAAGTTGTTTTATACACTTATCTAGATAATGCACCAATTCGCATTGTTCATCTGTGGTCTGATTCAACAGTCATTCTATCTGGGATACATTCCCATTCATCAGGTTCCACAACTCGTTTGCTGCAGAATCATTGTATCATGTAGCCTCACATAACAATACTGCTAAAGTATGTCCTCGTGGAGACTTTCCACACAACCTTCTTCAATATACGTTGTGGCGGCCTTTCTGGTTATCAGAACCTAAGCGTTTGCCAATATCGAAAGAATTTCCATTACCAAACAGCGATATAGATAATATAGGGTCCATTGAGGAACGTAGATCGGTTGCGTTGCTTATTCGTGATGGGAGTAGACGCGATTCATTAGTCAACCATCTAATAAATCAGTTCTATTCATTTGTAAAAATTAATCGAATCGTATTATATATGAAACGTTTCACTCACTACATTATAAATCCAAGAGCACGCCGAGGAGGTACAATTCTAATTGATTTTTATAATACTCACTCACTGTTACTAATCGTAAAGTTCGTCCAAGATTCATCATTAGCTTGCGAAATTCAACAGCTTAAAACGAATCAACCTTTAGTAAAACCATTTCGAAGGCTAAATACGTTCTTGGACCAACAGGGTATTCTCAGGGTGGGCGATCATATATCACGTGCTGGTTTAGAGTTCGGACAACGACACCCCGCTCTTTTACCCAGTGATCATCTATTCACGTTCAAATTCATCGAAAGTATTGTCATACCGGGAAAAATATTACACATTATATGATATTGCATTGTTTTTGGGTACTGTCTGCTAAACGAGCTAATCATCACTGTCTATCCAAATGTATTCAGTGTTTCAAAACGCAACTTAAACCATTAAAACTAAATGCTCTTGTAATAATCAACGATGAAAATCGTGCTCCTTTACAACGATGTTCAGGTACGACACGTACTCTAAGTGTCTGAAAACATTAAACAGTAAAATAATAATATTTAATACCAAGATTGAGGAACATAATGAAAACTTATTAAAAACAAAAATCAAACACGTAGTCATACCTACCTCTATTGATCTCGATGAATCAAATCACTACGTTACTGAAGTTATAGGAAACTTATCGGAATCCACCGAATTTCTCTCCAAAGAAAGAACTCTACACTCGTTTGTAACATTTCAAAAGGATGACACAAACTATTACTTACTATTTGTTAAAGTATATCACTACGAAAAGAACACTTACGAAGATATATTTAAAAGTTTGAATAATATGAAAGCTGAATTTACCACAAACAACGTTACTGAATTCAGTATAACAGACTTCCGCAACCCTTTCGACATACACACGTTCACAAAAATATACAACATAATCATATATTTATTCCACGACACAAATATAACTATCCACATTTATAAAAACTCCATCATATATCCGGCAATGACTGAAATAAGTAAAATCTTAAAAGAAAATCATGACATTCCAATTTCAGGTCATCTGGGTTCTAATAGAATGCTAAGTAGAATTCAAGAGAAATATTACTGGCGAAACATGCGCAGTGACATAGAAAACTATGTCCGTAAATGTGAGTTATGTCAAAGTAATAAAGCCTTGCGTAAAATTAACCGCGCTCCCATGCAAATAACAAGTACATCGACACAACCATTTGAGCGCGTTGCACTAGATCTCGTCGGTCCTCTTCCCGAAGCTGGCCCAGCCAAGCATAAATTTATCCTAACACTACAAGACGACCTCACGAAGTTCTCAGCAGCCTATCCTATACCAAACGCTACAGCTGAAGAATCTTCCGAATGCCTTATCCATTTTATATGTCAATTTGGCATACCTAAATCCGTATTAACCGATCAAGGGACCAATTTTACCGCAGAATTATTCAAACAAACATGCACCTTTTTAAAAATTAAACATCTTTGGTCCACTCCATATCATCCGCAAACACAAGGGGCTCTCGAAAGGAGTCACTCTACTCTAAAGGAGTACCTTAAGTCCTTCGTAGACGAAAATCAAAATAATTGGCCTAGATTTGTCTTCACTGCGATGCTTACATACAATACCACAGTTCACTCAACTACAAATTTCACGCCTTACGAACTCGTATTCTTTCATAAACCATTCATCACATCTTCTATCTACGACACTTTCTTAGAATCCACATATAACAACTATGTACGTGTTTTACAAAAACGCTTACGACTCTCACGAGAAAAAGCCCTTGCAAATATTTCCAAATCAAAAACTATCTCTAAAACATATTATGATAAGCGAACTAAACCCGTAAAATACAAAGCAGGTGATTTAGTATATGTCAAAAATCATTTGCGGCTTCGTAAAGCGTTATCACCAATCTGGAAAGGTCCGTTTAAAGTTGTCCGAATAAACGGAAACAACACGCTTACATTGTTGGTAAACCGCCGACATGTAAAATACCATTACGACGAAGTCAAGTTAGCCGACACTAATAGTGAATAAATAACCTTATAATATAATAAACCTATGTTAGTATATACAAATTATGCATTAAGATTTTGTCCTTTATTTTATAGCATTCTAACTTTAACTTTAGTGTAATCATAGATGTATTTTTGAATATAATAGACTGGTAGTATAATCAGAATCTATCATATTTCAGAATTGCCACGGCGAGTACCTTCATATTCGCAGCAAACATTATTGAACGTATAAACGAAAGCCCCGGTATTTATTTTGACCCAGCGGGTTCCATTAAAACAATCAATGATTATCTGCACATATTAATTCCTGTAGACATTGGGTACATAAAGCCCCATATTGAAAACATTAGATCCATTTTGGGGACTGCTAACCTATTTTGCCTACAAAACAATGATAAATCTAATTGTCATAATTATCTTCAACCTTTAGCGCCGCGAATCGATAGTGTTCTGAGAGACTATAGTGCAATATCACATTTAATTTCTGATAGAGACAAAAGATCCGCGTGGTTTGCTGGAATTGGATCTGCATTCAAACAGATAATAGGTACAATGGACGAAAATGACGCAATTAGATACAATAATGCTATTCAATCATTACACAATAATAATAAAAAACTAGCTACCCTTGTTAAAGACAACATCATGATGACCAATGTAGCAATAAGCAATTATAACGAGACTTTACGTATAATCAGTGTCAATGAAGTTCGATTGAATAGTGTTGTTGCATCCTTAAACTTCAGAGTAAACGATCTATCAAACACGTCATCAATTTTGTATATGAAATCTAAAATCAACGAAATTTATAATGAATTGTCGTCCAGTTTATTCGCATTATCCTTTAGAGTTGAAAATATTGTCAACTCTATTATGTTTACAAAGAGTCACTCAATCCATCCTTCTGTCATTACGCCCAAACAGCTCTATGAAGAGTTGTTATATAATGTCAGAAATTTACCTAAGCTTTCCGAATTACCTTTAAGTGTAAGTTTAAATAATATACATTCGCTAATTGATTTAGCGCAATTATCCTGTTATTATATAGATAATAAGATTGTTTTTGTAATTAAAATACCCTTAGTAACTAGAATAGAGTATAACCTGTACAAAACTATACCTATATTAATTCCACACAATAAACATCATCCTAACTCCTATGCTATGATAATCCCTAATTATAATTATGTAGCATTAAATAGAGATAAGACAACATATATACACCTTAACGATTTTATAAATTGTATTAGAAGCATTGATCAAATCTATGTATGTAATAAACTGGAAATATTTTCCGTTCAAAATGTTCCAACTTGCGAAACGGAAATTTTAAGTAAAGTGTTAAATAAACTACCGCAACAATGTAAAACTAAATTAATTCACGGAAAAATCAATATCTGGCAAGAGCTAACAGGCAATAAATGGTTATTTGTTGAAACCGAACCTATTATGCTTACTGTTGAGTGTCAAACTCAAACAACAGATTTTAAACTATTGGGTACCGGCATATTAAATCTACCGCCAAATTGTAAGGCCTCCAGTGGAAACAAAGATTTCTCAACAAAAAATAAATTTAATATAACAGTAAAACGTATAAACTCAGATTTTAATTAATCAGTGATCCTTGCTGTAATGAAATGAAATTTTATTTACTTAATGCAAAATTAAAATCAGTACATCCATTGGACCTTAATTTTGAGAAACTTACTAATGTCGGTAATGATCAGTTATTGACAGATATCGATAAGATAATAAATGAGTCTAATCCTCTTTTAAAAAATGACTCACATTACCCTATACTTACTTATTGTGTAATTATCTGAATTTTAATTTTTGTATTTTATAAACTATGTAAGAGATTCAACAATTGTTTAAACTCCGTACCTAAAACAAATATTACAGATCGCGATACCTCAGTCGAGCCTAGCCAAGAATTAGATGAAATAGCGATTCCAAAAGTTTCATCTTGTCGAGGTTGTTGTTATATCTCCTGATGATTAGGTGCCTGGTCAGCACTTTTAGATCTAGACCGACCTTACACCTTTAACTTAAAGTTTTTCATAGTTAGTTCGGGCTGGACCGTGAAGTCGTGTTTTCGACTTGCTAAGTCTCTATTTTAGAATTATTTTCAGTGTGTAATAAAAAACCTTTTTTAAAAAGATCAGCGTTTTTCTCATTATAACAGAACGAAACGCAACAATGCAAGCATTGTTACTTCACGTGGGTGTTACTGTGTGTCGGGTGGTAGTACCGCGGTCGAGCCCACCCATTCATGCTGAAACCAGTAATAGCTTCAGCATGACTCTACCACTTACAATAAACTGTTCGCTATAAACTCAAAAACTACGAAACGGATTTTCACGCGGTTTTCACTCGTAGATAAAGTGATTAATTTCCAGTGTCTTATTTTGGTTACTAAACAATCGGGAATTTACTAAAATGTAAAATGTGTCATCCACCATGAATAATTCCAATTTTGATATAAACAAATATGATAAGCTTAGCAGTTATACTGAAAATATCTTAAACGATATCTAATCGATTAGCGATAAACGTTTTAATGCCTAAATATTTTATTGTTACATTATCTGTACCCGCGACTTCGTCCGCTTGGAATCTGATGTACAAAACACTGACTAATAAAGTCATCGGAATGTATTAAGTCTATTTATTCAAATCAAATCAAAATCACTTTATTCAATTTAGGCCCTAAGAAGGCACTCATGAACGTCAAAATTACTATTATCTACTTATCTCTCGTACTTAAGTCGCGTTGTAAGTTTTTGACAAAGACTATTTATGTCACTCGCAGCGTGATGCGTAGCGTATGATTTTTTTATCATGAACGCAGTAATTTAGTAGTGATGCGTGTTCAAACAAGTAGTCCGGTGAAGCCGTGAAGATCTTGCTAGCTCAATAGCGTCGTAGTCAGTTCGAAAAAAAATAGTTTTCGACATTTAATCTAAGTGTCGACGGAGTACGTATTTCAAACAGTTCAGAGGTAGCAACTGTTTTCCAAGATTACTTCACTAATATACCTTCACAAATAACAAAGCGTATAACATCATCAGCCGAGGGCGCTGCCGCTCTTTTAAAAAATATAAGTGCACCCACAGATTCAAAATTTAAGTTCTCATTTATTAGTGCAGGTGAAATAATAAGGGCATTCAATCAATTAAATTTAAAAAAACACCGAAGACATATGGGGAATGTCAGTAATAGTAATACAGTCCTTAATTGTCACTATTTCACCACATTTGGCTAATATATTTAATCAGTGTATAGCAAAAGGAACCTTCCCTAATTTAATGAAAATAAGCAAAGTGGTTCCTTTGTTTAAATCAGGCTGCAGAAGTAATCTTGGAAATTATAGACCTATTTCTGTATTACCGTCGATTAGTAAAATTTTTGAAAAGATTATGCTCAGACAATTGGTAGAATATTTTAGAATGCAAAAGTTTCTGGATGGTCGACAGTTTGGGTTCACCAAATCGAAATCTACTACTGACGCTGGTGCAATGCTCATAAACCATATATTGGGAGCCTGGGAGGATTCGCAGGATGCAATTGGTGTGTTCTGCGATCTGTCTAAGGCCTTTGATTGCGTTGACCATAGTACGCTTATTCTTAAATTGAAACACTATGGTGTTTGTGAATCTTCTCTCGACCTTCTAGTCTCTTATTTACAAGATCGTTGTCAGAAAGTTAGCATACATGGGGTAACATCTGCGGGATCTTTTGCGCGAATTGGTGTCCCTCAGGGCTCTATTTTAGGGCCGTTTTTGTTTTTAATATATATAAATGATCTGCCGCTAATGGTTAATAACTGTGCTGACATGGTGCTTTTTGCAGATGATACTTCACTTATATTTAAAGTTAAACGGATAGATTCAGAGGTTGGGCATCTGAATAATACATTAAATGAAATTTGTCATTGGTTTGCGTTAAATAACTTATTGTTAAATACAGATAAAACGAAATGTATGAGATTCACCTTACCAAATGTTAGACAGGTTAATAGTAGAATCAAGATCGAAGGGAATTTGGTAGGGTTAGTTGACAGTGCTGTATTCCTGGGAATCACACTAGATTCTAAATTACAATGGGGCCCTCATATTAAAAAATTAGCTAACAGATTAAGTTCGGCTGCATACGCAATACGTAAAATTCGCCAGCTTACAGATATTGCCACTGCTAGGTTAGTCTACTTCGCTTACTTCCATAGCCTAATGTCTTATGGTATTCTGCTGTGGGGGACGGCTGCTGAGGTAGACACCATATTTTTATTACAAAAACGGGCAGTTCGAGCAATATATAATATGGGACCTCGCGAATCATTAAAAACGAAGTTCCAGGAATTCGGTATCTTAACTCTACCCTCCCAATACATTCTTGATAATTTAATGTATGTCCGTAAAAACTTTGAAAATCTGCATTTTGTAAAAGACCGGCATGATCTAAATACTAGAAACTGTGACAAACTGGTCGTCCCATGTTTCAGACTTAGCAAAACCAGTAATAGTTTCTTAGGTAATAGTGTTAGGTTTTACAATAAAGTCCCAAAACATATTACCGATTTGCCGGACTGTAAATTTAAGCACCATGTCAAGCGGGTTTTAGTATCGAAAGGCTACTATAGAGTGGATCAATACGTGAACGATGGTGACGTCTGGAATTGACTCCTCTCTGTGCATCCACTAAAAACGGTATTGTAACGTATAATGTATTTGAAATATATATATGTTAAAAAGATGTACCCAATCGAGTTTCTTGCCGGTTCTTCTCGGTGACTGGGTTGTTTTCCGAACCGGTGGTAGTTTTGACGTTCATAAGCGCCTTATTAGGGCCTAAACTGAATAAAGTATTTTTGATTTGATTTGATTTAACATTTAATAACTCAAGTAACACAATCAACCATTAAAACACACAGAGATAGAAATAACAGTGTAAATTGGAAAGAACTGACGCAATACAACAACAGTCACGCAATATAACCTTCCAGAGAAACGACCGAGCAAGAAAGTCCCCAATGGCTTTTTTTCTCTTTTTTTTTTCGAACTGACTATGCTATTGACCTGGCAAGGTCTTTACAGCTTCACCGGACTACTAAGGCCGAGCGCTTAGGGCACTCAGCCGATTTTGGTTTTGGGTAACATACACAAGGGTGCACGCACACCTCGGCTTGGGCTGTTACCGAAAAAGACGCGTCTGTCCTAGCTAAACTATACTAAGCTATTCATACATATATACATTTGTGAACCATGCAATGAAAATTGCATGATTCACCAATGAATACGTGTATATCGGAAATGAAACGAACTAAACTATTCGATTCAGTTCGATTGAGGGAAAAAAAGTAAACCCTCCCACAATGTGTATATATGTGCACGTGTGTGAGAGAGATAATCTCATATGTGTGTTCAAGTGATGTAGGTGAGTCACTGTATCGCGAAAATAATATCAAGAGGGCTCCACGCGGGGGGTCCCCAATGGCTCGACCAACTCCCTTTTTATAGCATTTCACTAATGTACGATCAGCCGAGATCAGTCGATAAGTTCGACCAATGGCGTCGAGATCGGCCTATAAGTTCGACCAATGGCGTGTTAGGTCAATAGTACGAATAATTCTGATACAGTCGTCTGCTAACAATATATATAGATTATAAACAAATTACATGTGGGACATACCAAGTCAATTGTCGTAAATTTAAATATCGGCCTATAAGTTCGACCAATGGCGTGTTAGGTCAATAGTACGAATAATTCTGATACAGTCGTCTGCTAACAATATATATAGATTATAAACAAATTACATGTGGGACATACCAAGTCAATTGTCGTAAATTTAAATTCTACAATGACCCAGAGTTTGCGGTAAAGAAAAACATGAAAAAATGCAACACAGGTAATATTTTCATAAATCCGTCTGGAGGTGCTTCCTTCGATCAGAAACTACCTGTGATGCGAATCAAATACGATATCAGCTAGAAGTAGTAGCAAATTTTGTGATCACTCACCAACTGGTTCGGGGTTCGATGCCGGTAGTCGGCGCCGACGAATTGTGATGGTGCAAATAGGTTATGGCGATACGAGGAGCGCGCGATTCCTTTAAGACGCGACGAGCTTCACCTACGGTGTGTGCGACATGCAGGCCCTGCGACATGAGCGCCGGGGGCGATCGACAAACAAAATGCTCCCACCCTCGCCGACACTATTTTTCCTAATTGACTATTTATACGGCCGCAACACCGGCTGTTGAGCGAAACCTACCCTTCAAAGTTCAAATATGTCACCAAGAAGCAGTGCGTTCAAGCTGCACTCGAGAACCAGCACCCTCTAGGTTTATCGTGTTTACCATCTTCTAAGATGGTACACATGGTCATTTAATAGCAGATGACTTTGTAGTCAAACGCTAAAGCCTATAAAGTATAAATACAAATATAAAAATAGGGAAATACTGAAGAAGGTATGGATAAACTGCGAGGATGTTTAAAAATAGACAATATTATATTGTGCCGCAATGATACTCGCTGAACGCTGAACTAAAAAGGTGTAAATACGTCACAAGCGCTTCAACAGCGCCTTGTTAAAACTTGGCTAGCTAGCATATTGATGACGGCTGCCTGTCAATCCGCCCGTATCTAAGCAACATATAACTATTTCTTTTTCACCACCGATACTGAGAATATGCCATCTTACTTTCGCATTTTATCTAAGACAGTGTGGCGTTACAATATTGCTTTACGTATGTGTGCGTTATCGTGCCATTTGTTTTCTCAAAGTATCATGTAGGTAACGTATCTACAGCTTTTTAGTTATAAAGTCATTGTTGTGCTGATAGAGGAGAGTGGAAGAGAAGAACATGTGGATAAGATGACACAGCGCTTGAGTGTAAACTATAAAATTAAAAAAAATAAGTTCACATTTATATATCGTCATCCACGCAGTCATTTGGATTTATCAGGAAAAAAGCTTTGCCAATATATTACACTAAGTACAGATATTTTACGTAAATTACCTATAAAATACCATGAAACGGCTAAGCTGAAATAGTATTATTTGTTGTAGATTCCGTTCAATTTTTACTCAACTGCATAAAAGGTCGATGTTTTAAGTGGAAACTTCTTTAAGCGTGTTGTGTAGTATTTTTGGCTGGAGATAAATTTATAATTTCATGTTATGACGTGCTAGTAAGCGTGGCTGACTTTACTTACGTACTTTTTCCGCGAGTTAGAATTAAAAGAAATAAATAATAAAAAATAGAAATAAAAAAGAATTAAAACTTAGTGGGATATGCCAAGAACGAATTCTTAAAGCAAAGACTATCATGATTCTTCTCATATTGGAATAAACAGTTTAAAAAATATATAGGCATATTAAACTTTATCCTTTTTGAAATCGCTTAAAAATACCTATGGTCTAATTAAAGCAACAGCTCAAGTCAAGGTTCGGCCTCTTTGGTGCCCTTGAGCTTGTTACTAAACGGCTGAGTGCCTTAAAACCTCGTCCTATTAGTCTGATCAAGGTGTGGAGGCCCGTCATGCCCACACAAAAACTCTCAGCCTATTCGAAGATATCCTCCTACATGATATAATCGGCGGTACGCCTAGTCAATCATTACCACATTCTATTGAGCTGGTTGACTGACTCATCGACCTAAAGCTAAAACTATTGAAGTTAGAAACTTTAAATTTAGACAGTGGTCTCTTTTTGTGGCGTAACTCGATAAAAAGCATTTTTTTATTGAACCCCTAAGGGGATAATCAGAATATGAAGCTTACGAATAAGTAGTTTAGTTTATAATAAGTCTGGTTTTTACATCTATTGGGCACTCGGAGTAATAATTATTTACAATTTCATACAGTTTATCCATTACCATCCATCCCTACTACTACTATCCATCACGTCCGTTAAAATCAAATCACTACCCAGTTTGGTTCTCACGACCACTCATTTATATATTTAAGGATAAGGAAAGGGCTTGGATTAAATGGAAAAAATATAAGACTTCAATATCATTACGAAGAATTCTCACTTTTTCGAAAAAGATTTCGTATACTTAGCAAACAATGCTATGATAATTACATAAATTCAATTGAAGATCGATTAAAATAGGATGTTAAAGCGTTCTGGAAATTTATTAAAAGTAAAAACAAGAAATCCGGAATTCCTTCTACAATGAAGTACAAAGATATGGAGTCTGATAACCCGAATAAAATTTGTGAACTTTTTTCTGATTTCTTTGCATCTATATATGAATCAAGTGGTGGTGGGAACACTAATCTTAAGACTCACCTACCAACACTAAGTGTGACTTTGTCCTGTGTGATATAGACATCACCCGAGATGTATTATATTTTAAAGGAATTACAGTCATTGGATATAACGAAAGGGCCAGGACCAGATGGTCTACCTCCATTCTTTATTAAACACACTGCCGAATCACTTGTTATTCCACTATACACTTTGTATAATAGAAGCTTACGTGAAGGCGTGGAAAATGGCAAATATAGTCCCGATTCATAAAAATGGTACTAAAAATGATGTAACAAACTATCGACCTATATCGCTATTGTCCACCCTGCCGAAAGTTTTAGAACGAATAATTCATAATAATATTTATCCCAGCCTACATAAAATTATCATTCAAGAACAACATGGTTTTGTTAAAAAAAGGTCTACAATAAGTAATCTAGTCTTATATACTAACTTTCTATTTCAATGCATTGACAAACGCTCGCAGGTAAATTCAGTTTATACCGATTTTTCCAAAGCGTTTGATAAGGTTAACCACTATTTACTACTAGAAAAACTAGCATTTAATGGCATTCGGGGAAACTTATTGCAATGGTTCACGTCGTACATAAGCAATAGAACACAACGAGTTGCTATCAATGGTTTTATCTCAGATTTCGTTACAGTTACCTCAGGCGTAGCTCAAGGATCTATTCTGGGTCCTTTGCTTTTTATTATATTTATTAATGATATTGACAGGTGTTTTAAACATACTAATTTTTTACTGTATGCTGATGATCTTAAAATTTATCGTAAAATTGTAACACCTGATGATTGCTATAAATTACAAAGTGATTTAAATTGTTTTAGTAATTGTTGTAAAAATAATAAGCTGCACCTCAACCTAACTAAATGTAAGTCAATTACCTTCACTAAGAAAATCATTTACTTAATCTTCAACTACACTTTAGAAGAAACAACATTAGAAAAATTTAAGGCGATAAGAGACCTAGGAATACTAATGGATTCAAAGCTTCACTTTGATATTCATATTAATCTTATAGTAAGTAAGGCCTTTATGATGTATAGTACTGTGATGCGAAATTGTGTGTCCTTTAGAAGACCGGAATCGTATATTTTACTGTACACTTCATTAATTAGATCTCAAGTAGAATATGCTACTCCCGTTTGGAACCCGTTGTATAATAAATATAAAAATCAATTAGAAAATATCCAAAAAAAGTTTCTTCGGTCTATTAACTATTGTTGCTTTCAGTCCAAGGCCTCTTACGATGTCCTACTAAACAAATTTTCCTTACCATCTCTTACGTCGAGAAGAATGCTTCTCGACCAAATGTTACTATTTAATACATGCCATAATAAATTTGCTTGTAATAAACTCACTAATCAAATATATATTCATGTACCCAACCGTTCACATTGTATAAGAGATAGTTCTAAACGTTACCTCTTTGCGTTTATTTCTTTTAAGACAAATGCCGGTAAGCGAGCTATATTATATAGAATAACTAATTAATATAATAAAACAGAGTATTGTGTCTTGAACTAATAGGTCATAGTGGGAGCATCCAGCAGTCGAAATTAACACATAAATAGTAACGCATATTTTTATTACAGAATCCTACAATAATTCAAATTATCATAGGTGTTTGCTAACACTGCCATCTGTTATTTTCTACGTTAATCAATATAGGCAATGTGTTGTTAATGCACTTCTATTTAATTATTGTTAATGTGGATTATTCTAAATTATTGAGTAATTTAGATTATATTAAACTGTTCATAACTTCTAAGCATTCCACATGTTTATTCATATAAGCACTGATAGAAGTAACTAAATAAGCCGGTGTCACGCCATACGACGCGAGACACCATCTTAAGAAATAGTGGCGTCGTGCAATAACATTTCTAACTTGATTTGATTCTTGATTTAAAGTAGACCTAAATTAGTGTCACGATAATTAAAATCGGACATGTGAAATTGTAATAGAATTATTCTAGATTTAAGTAACATTTGGAACCTTTTGTTATTTATTAAAACCGGAAATCCACTCTATGTGCAGTGGAGATACTATTTAAAGGTTATATTATATATACTAAATATAAAATATATATACTAAAGGTACTATTTAGAATGAATAACAATGTAATTAGAACATATTGGCATTGTACTATGTTATTAGTATTACTTTGTAATTACTAGAATAATTGTCGATCTAAAATGAGTTTTATAACAAATAAGGATTTCAATGTATGGTGTTAAAATAGTTATTTATTTATAATTAGAATTATTAGCAAAAATAAGTTGTAACTATGTACAACATCATAGATTAAGTACTTTATTAAACTAAGACATCCTTCACTTGGGTTGTCGGTAGGTGAAGGTAAGCGATTCCTTTATAAGTGCTTGTGCAAAATTCATTATTATTTGTGAGATCGTGAGATCTATCGTTGTTGTCGCTAAGTGATAATTATTGTCTCTGAGATTATTGTAAAAACATTAAAAGAAAAAGAATCGAAGAAGTCGTCGTTTCATTTCATAGTGTCGGTCGTGTTGTGAAAATACATACAAATGGAGGATAATGGCATCCGTGTGCTCGGCTCTCTACATGCTGTACATTTATACTCTAACAAATATATATCTTATTTTGTTACTGAATTTTCAACTATGATATGTTTTAGAATGCTTCGATTGTCAGTTCGTCTTTATGTTATGTATATTTTATTTCATTGTACCCTCATACTGTATTTCATGTTTAATCTTTAACTACCATTCGTTTTGATTTTATTTATTGCCCTAAAGTTATCTGTATACTTACTCCGTGGGCGGCGGAGCGGATTGTTCTCTAAGAACTACGTTGTTTTTTTTATGCAATATTGCTTACATGTATTTTTGAGTACAATTGTTTGTAGCCCTTGATAAATTAAAAAAAAATACCAAAAAATATGCTGGGTTGTATTAAAAATATCAATATAACATGTACACAGGCTGCTGTACTACGCGACGCTAGTCTGACGCAAGCGGAATACGTTACGAGGATGTGTCATCATCATGAATGCCTATAGCTGCTTTCCACCATCGCACTGCTCGTCATCGGCAGGGAATTCATCCCCATACATTGGAACCGAAATGATCTCGGACGGTCCGGTTTCAAAGGGGTTTCCTTCCACGAGCGATCCGGTTGTGGAATGAGCTTCCTACTGAAGTTTTTCCTAGAGACTACAGTATGGGGTGCTTCAAGGGGAAAATAAATAGGTTACTTAAGGGTCGGCAACGCGCATGTAACGCTTCTGATGTTACAGGCGTCCATAGGCTGCGGTGACCATTTTTCATCAGGCGGCCCGCATGTTTGTTTGCTACCGACGTAGTATAAAAAAAATAAAAATGAAGTCTTTAGTATCGCGAACCCGTAAGTTTATCCCCTACCAAAAATCGCTCAACGAGGCTAAACAAGTTTTCACATCAAAAAACGAATGGCCTATCATCACGTGTGAATCGTCAAATTTATGTATAAATTTTTTTCGATTCTGAACATGTTTACACAACACTAGGATATAAAAATTAAAAAATAGTCGAGGCAGCCATAAGGACTTCCGAGAGAAGTGGAAACTAAATACAATAGAATAACTGTGTTCTCTTTTGAAATTTTAAATCAATTATAGGTAGTATGAATTATTTAAACTCCATAAATTTTACATTGGCATTATTAACATTAGTCAGGTTTTCACATCCATTGACACTCTGCAATAATTATATACATTTTTATACAGTTTATTAATTAATCAAACATATTGTAACAACCGGAAGCACATGGTATCGCGCCACGGTACTGCCTACCAGAAGTTGTAGTACTAATGCCTAGTACTACCACCGGAAGTGTCGCCATAGCCAAGCCATGCAATGCATCTACCCCACCCGCTAGTAGCGCCATCTAGCCAAACCTAAGCCACGCCTTACGGTGGGGTAGGGGTAGCCAGCTATAAAAGGCCGTGCGTGCTTCGACTCGGGCAGGGGATTGTCTGCATCGCGACTTTGTACACGAGTCCGCGCTACTCGATTGCGATAATTGCGAAAATTCTTTTTGCAATTGCGACATCCAAGAAATCCATTCACGCGATATCCGAGTGATGATCACTCAGGACTGTACCGCGACGCATTATTAGTGAATCCCTTGTGCCACCATGCAGCCCGGCTCTGGTGGTACAAAAACAAAAGGCCCTTCTCAGGGCCGCCCAATGACCCAAGCTAAGAACACTGACACCGAATCCTCACGAATGACTACCCCAGCCACGACACCCGTTCAACAGCGGGTTGAGCACCGTCCTCAGCCCGCCTCCCCAGACGGCGAGGCTGTGTCCAAACTCACCCCAGTAACGGTTCAACCGACCGCCCACGCATCAAGCGCTACGAGGGCGGACGAGGAACGCATACTAACCGAGTTATATGAACGCGACTCTGAAATGACGGCCCAACTCCAAGCCAAAGGATATCTCTCTGACAAAATGATCAGGTGGATGGCACTCGCGCTAAGGGTGCAAGAAGCCGAGGCTGACGGCAAACCCTTAACGCCCCAGGATCAGAAAGCCCTAGAACGCGCGGCAAAAGGAACGCTGGATCCCCCAGAGATCCCGCGCCCCCTATACTCACGTAGCCCTGTCGGAAAACCCGCCCGTAGAGGCCGAGAAGACGACGATATCTCACACGACGAGAGGAGGGTGTGCCCAAAAACCACCCCCTCAGAGACCCCAATGGAACGTCAACATTCCAGGGAACAGACTGTCTCTAAATCCGCCGCCGGAACTAGTAGCGGCAGCAAAACTACCCCATTACCACAGAGACAACCCCGTAAGACATCACTCGGCGGCCCGGCACCTACCCCAGCCGACGTCACAAAACCGAGTCGCACAAAATCTCCGACAAAATCATCCCTTACGCGGCGTACACTGTCCGCAGGCGAGATGACCTTGAAATCAATAACAACAACAAGAAAACCAAATGTAAACAAAGCGGCAATGAGCGCAAACACTGGCGCTACTGCGCCGATAGAGCCGCGGTCGTCATCACGGTATAGCCAGCCGAGCTCATACGCAGTGGCGACCTCTGCGCCAAAGACCACCAACCAAAGAGCGGCAACCAATCAGGAGGCGTCTAGACCGACAACCAGCGCCGCCACCGAACCTGTGGAAGCCACCACACAAGGTATAGCCTCCTCTAAAGATAGCCCTGCGGAACCCCAAAAACGAACGAAATATCCCCCATTGGTAGTAGAAAAACTACCCCAATGGACAAAACACTTTGAAATAATTTCACGAGTGTTAAACAGACCACCGAATGCGCGCCCATTTGGCGCTGGGGTGCGCTTCTTGCCAGAGGATGACCTTGAATATAGAACAATTCAAAGTTATCTATCAGAGCTCGAGAAAACAGAGAATATCTCCTGGTTTTCATACTCTATGCCATCGGAGATGAATCTCAGGGTGGCTATACGCGGACTGCCTATAGAAACAGAACCGAACGAGATAATAGAAGCCTTAAAAAAAAAGGGATATGAACCGGAGGTCGTAAGAAACATCCGGGCGCGAGGCGACCGCCCGGGCAACGTATTTTACGCCGCTTTAAAGCGAACCCCGGATCTAATCCCTGGTATTTACAACCTGCGGGGGGGCCATCTCCTCATTGCACAGGTCCGGCGGACGAGGGGGGGCAGCCGGTGTGTACCCGGTCTGTCCCTCTATAGGTAGGAGCCCGGCGGTCACCTTCCGCCGGGCGGACCGTGGGGGCGGCTCTACAAGGTTGATTAGCTTGTTCGATCCCTTGCCGCCCCCACAAAACGGTCTGTCGGTACACCGTGGGGTTTTAGTCTGTGCGAGTCGGACATAACCCACCCTCTCCCCCGGGGGGTGGCGTATCCATAAGGGATTTCCCCACGTAAAAAAAAAAAAAGGTAGGTTGCGAATTACATGTATCAGGCAACAGCCAAAGCCGAGGTGAGCCGCGCACCCTTGAGCTAGCTGTCAAAATAAAATCGGCTGAGTGCCTTAAGCGCTCGCCTTAGTAGTCCGGTGAAGTTGTTAAGACCTTGCTAGGTCAATAGCGTAGTCAGTTCGAAAAAAAAATAGAACTTGTGTGATTTCCTAATTTCATTTGATTGGAGAAGGCGTTACTTTGCGGATATCCATCATTAAACATTATATTGGACGTGACTTTGCATTGTTTTTGTTTCGTTTAATTACTAATATTCTCCTCTTCATGTACACGTCGTGCAAATAAGATCAAACGTTTATTGTTGCAGTGAGATGTGATAGCGGCCAATCAATTTTAGGCGGAAGTGCAAAGTAACGTCCACTGTAATATTTATCATTATTTCTCTTGACTCGATTACGACAATGGAGATTGTTGATTGTAAAGCGTGCACGTGTCTACTTAGTGGGTCTAATGGAACAAATCTCATCATTGCTGTGTAATGGCAAACTATAAGTAGAAATTAATAAACAGTATAGAACCTACTACACGAGCCTTGATAACAATTATAAACAACCTAACTTGACATCTCTAATATAATATAAAAATACGTACTGTCCTTTGCCATTCAGTATTTTGTCAGTTACACTTAGGCGGCTTCGATGGAAGAATTAATTTCAAGATAATTCTCAAAATCTCATCATAGAAACCTTATGATAGTTTTGTTTTGTGATAAAGTTTTTTTTAAAACCAACTTGTAAGAATGTGTCGCCAAAGATATATAACTGTGTTTTTTTCATAGCAATTGGAAGGCAATTCGACTATAGATTTAACTGATACTATCTCATAACTCAGTTTTTAAATTACATTATAAATTTTAGTGTTTAACCATATTTACAACTAAAGTTAAATAATGACATTGACTACAATAGTAAACATATAAAACTTACAGAGAGACTGGCTTTAAATGCAAATTACCGGAACACACTTATAATGCTTGGTAACGAATTATCAACTAGAAGGAGACAACTTAGGAAAATCCTTCACAGTGGTATGGTTTTATTACAATGCTTTTTAACCGAAAACTTCAACCTTTTCGCAAAGTGTCCGAACAGGTGAACTACTGAACAATCATTGCTTCATCGCTATTTTTATTGAGTATTGTAACATACCAGTACTGTTGGAGTAACACGTCTCATGTAGTGCTCCAGCGAACAATTCAAGACCTATGATAGCGTAGATGATTATGACAAATAACACGAGGAATGCTATGTGGAAAAGCGGCACCATCGCTTTTAATATAGAATTCAAAACAATCTGCAGACCTGAAAACAAAAACATAGTTATAATAATTGATGTACTAGGAAAGCTCTCATAAATATTCAAGAGGTAAATTCACCCTGAGAAGGTGCTTATGGACGTCAAAACTACCACTAGTTCTGACAAACAGCCCAGTTATTGAGAAGAACCGGCTAGAAACTCGATCTGGTTTATTATTTAGTCGTCCGTATTTTTATAAAAATACATTGTAGTCACAATCGTTTGAGAGGATGTACAAAGAGTACCCCTCTTTTCCTATTTCCAAATATATTGGATCTACCCTACAATAGTTTTTAGTTATCAAAACCCACTGGACATGATCCTTGAACTTACTATTCAGCAAATCAGTAAGGAGCTTTGGGACGTTTTTGTAGAACTAAAATGCTACTACCTAAAAAACTGTTACTGGTATTACTGATCCTTAAGTGTGGACCCACTTGTGATTGTTTCTGGTATTATAATCATACCGGAATTTACTAAATATAGCTTTTCTAAGTTTTTAGGGACATATATTAAACTATATATTGGGAGCACATAATTATGATATTGAATTCCTGAAACTTAGTCTTTCGTGATCCGTGACTTACATATTTATTGTTTTTGTATCGTGTTTTAATACTTACTTGGTACTCCGGACACAAGTCGCAGAGGTCTCAGTACCCTGAAAGCTCTCAAAGCTTTTACATCGAATGTGTCTTTTAATATATACTGTACCGTCTGACTCGCTATACTGCAACAAAAAATATTTTCTCAATCATTGCTGTATATCAAAGACCCTATAGACCTCAAATTAACAAAAGTATAGTGTATAAAAATACATATCACTAACAGTATAGAATACTTGATAAGTAATGAAACGGAAGAAAGGTAGTAGTAGATTTATAGTCGAAGAGCCCAGAGTTGCCAGACATATCTTAGTCTTTCATGTACTTAGAAGGTTTGCGTAATCACAGAGTTTGACCCCGGTGCCAATATAGAGAAAGTATATATACCTATAGGATATATATACCAGGTGAAAAAGGTGAGTAAATATGAGAGCTAGTTTATTTAACTTTAAATGGCTTATTTAATTTATTGTGCACAAGTGTTGTAGATCGGAAATAATAGAACGAGGCATAAATTTTGAGATGTCGCATAACTCCTTGGAATGTTTGTAACAAAGGAGTTCAACATCAAGTCCAACATCAAAACTATCACAATTATGGAGATCATCGCTTCTTTGCGTGAAGCGTTTTCTGATTTTTCCGCAGTTTGCGGAGGCTTCGGTGGCTGCGGCTGTCTGGCCGCGGCGCTTCTGGGAGTCGGGTCGTTTGCGGGAGCCATCAGGCTACCCGCAGCGGACTCCTCGACCATCACTGGGGCCGAGGGAGGGTCCGCCGTGCGCCTGGGTTCACCGGACCGGGCGACGGTCCCTGCTCGGCGGTTGCGAGACTCCCGCTTGTATGCAGGACAGATGGATGTATTGTTCGCGGGGTGAGCGCCCCCGCAGTTCACGCAGGTGGCCGGCTCAGACCTCGGGCGTTCACATTTGTGTGCAGGGTGGGGCCCCCCGCACCGCACGCAGGCTATCTGTCTGTGACAATTCTGAGAGGCGTGGCGGAATTGCTGGCCGCCCGGTCCGGTGAACCCAGGCGCACGGCGGACCCTCCCTCGGCCCCAGTGATGGTCGAGGAGTCCGCTGCGGGTAGCCTGATGGCTCCCGCAAACGACCCGACTCCCAGAAGCGCCGCGGCCAGACAGCCGCAGCCACCGAAGCCTCCGCAAACCGCGGAAAAATCAGAAAACGCTTCACGCAAAGAAGCGATGATCTCCATAATTAAAAGAGCTGCCAATATTAAAGGAGAAAATCCGGGATCAGAAGCCGAGAAGGCATGCATGGCGTACCTAGAGAAAGTCTTCTCCTAGGTCCGCCATGCCGCAGCCCGGCCACGCAGGTGGCCCGTCACTTCACCATCACAACAGCAAATGTTCAGGCGCGGCCGAAAAGCCACGCCGCCGACTTCCAAAAGGCGCAAGACGGCGCCAAACTGACGCGCCCTTATGATAAGGGCGGCGACTGATGCCACCTAAAGAGGTCTTGGACCTGATATGGTTTCCCCGCACGCTGCTTCGCAGCGTGCGAGAAGAAAGTATCCGGACTCGGGCAGTCTTGCACCATATTAACGCGCGGGCGCGGTAGCTTTTGCTGTTTGAGCATTGATTTCAAAGCGGTTATAATTAACAAATGACGTACATATACACAAAGTGACATTTAATTTTACTTTTTCTTACAATATTATGGGCTGCACAATCTCAATAAAAACAATATTAGATATACCACAGGCCGCTATACCTCACGTCGTTAGTCTGACGCAAGCTGCACAAGCACAGTAAGTACGCTCAGTCATTATTACTATGGCATGACGCGAAATCATAACTTTACCTCCTGCCAAAAATACCGCTCAACGTGTCTTGTCAATGAAATTTTCACCAAAAAAATCTAACAAAAAGCGCTATCAACTGTGGAACACTAAATATTATCTGATATGTCGGTGAAGCGATAAAATGACGTCCATGTAGACGTATGACGTTATCAGTAGTGACGTCATGGGTATGATTTTATCGATCAAGAAGAATAGAATAAAACGTTAGCCGATACAGAAACACAATACACTATAGTTACAATGAATTATCCGTAGGTAATATCCGTATTTTTCTATAGCCTTACTGTCTGAGCGGGTATAACCAGCATTTAGTCATCGGTCGCATTTTAAAGCAAGATACATAAATACGATACCTTATGGGGTTCCACATTGGGGTAAATAAGGAACAGCCGACAACTTCAACCAATATCGTTTGAGGTCATTAGTAACACCCCTGATATAGTCAATAGCGCGGTATCGCAGGTCAATAGTAGCTACTATAGGTCTAAAGCAATTTTCACATAGAAAAAAACAATCAAAAAGCACTATCATCTGCGGAACACTAAAGATTATCTGACATACTGTATAAATAAACCATATCTGGTTTATCTATAGTGCTGATATATTTGTGGCCACGTTTAGTTCAATGCATTCTGATGAATGAATAAGGTTGAAATAACAGTTTGTTAATAAATAAATGAAAAGTTGTTTTCGTAAGAAATAAATAATAACATAAATCAAAATGTGTTGCGGTGAAGTTATCGCGAAATATGTTTTATTCTTTGCAAATATCATTTTTTCGGTATGTATCTATACAATAAGATTTTCTATCTTTTACTATACATATAAAAAAATGTAAATCTAACGTGTCTGTACTTTTAACATTAAAAAAAATGTTGCAGGTCTCTAAGAAAAAGTAATAAAATACATTTCAATCATTTTTAGAAATGTCTGTCTGTCTATATATTTGCTTAAACACGTATCACTGCTGAAATAATGCGTTTATGATAAAACATATCATATCTTCGAGTAACGCTTAGTCTATGTTTTATTAAAATTGGTTTAATCTAACAAAATTTATTGTAAATTGAATGACGACGCGATTTAAGTGCGAGAGAAAAGTAGATAACTTAATACATTCAGATGACTTTATTAATCATTGTTTTTTTTTTTTCAAAGTTCTCACACGGACGAAGTCGTGGTCGCAGCTAGTTATTAAATAATGCTTCATTTACCCTAACTATTAATACGAAACTGAATTTGTTTTTTATTATAATATATTTCATGAATGTTGTCAGAAGTATTGAAAAAGAGGATAACTCAAATTACATCAACGCGAGCGAAGTCGCGGGCGTAAGTAAATGAAATTCATACAAAATGACTCTCAATATATTCCATTGCTATACTAGCATCTGCCCGTGACTTCGTCCGCGTGGAATAGTTACTTTGGGCCGACGCTAACACGCAGCGGAAATTCTTAAAAGGAAAAAAGTAAAAGATTTTGAAACATTCTTCATTTGTGCTCCGTTGCTATTGATCTTAGCGTGATGATATATATAGCCTTCCTTGATAAATGAACTATATAACACTCAAAGAATTTTTCAAATCCGACCAGTAGTTCCTGAGATTAGCGCGTTCAACCAAACAAACCCTCCAGCTTTATAATATCATATAGATTTAACATAAACCCAGGCTACCCAGAAAAAAGTGTACTGTTTTCTAGGGATATATCGGATCGGCATTACTATTGCAAGACTAGTTTATTATAATATTGTTGGCAACTTGCGTTATATAGTTATTGGGCAGCCTCTGGATACTTCTTACAAGAGGAATGAAGGGAGCTACTATTTTGATAGTACTGCGAGGTCATCGCAAGAAGATTAGAAGAAACATCAAAACATTTTAGTACGGTCTATTCTTATATGATCTTCGACAACGCAAAGAAGAACATATAGAACAAGAATAGAAAAAGCCCATCAAAATTTACTGGATGCTTTAGGGGTTAATTCTCTTTGTTATACCATAGTTGTAGCTTGATGCCCCGAAGAATCTCCACCAACGATGCTCATCACTTGAGAGTACTAGCAGAACTGAAGAACCTATTAAGCATATATTTTAGCAGATCGTAATGTCACAATACGTTTTATTACTGAAAAAACGAAAGTTTTAGCAAGTAGTATATACATTATATTGGGGCTTGGAACAAGAACGCCTACATAGTTTTTGGCGGGATCTTGGTGTCACGAAGATATTACCACCATCATATTAGAACATTGAAACCATCACAAGAGACCTGTAATATTTTTACCTACTCAACGATGGCAGTAATAATCTAGCAGATTGGCTACTAAATAAGAATGCTTACCGAAGCGCAAAAGCAAATTCCCGACGATTTTAGTAAATATTGCAACAGCCACGTTTCTTGACTCAGTTTGTAGCGTAACAACACGTGGCATCGCAATTCCAAAACGAAATTGCACTCATCATCTCAGACTCCATAGAAATTCAAGTCGAGTCTTTTCGCTGTAGAGATCGTGGGCTTTGATTTCTAAGATTGTCAATAAGATAGGTTGGTGATGATGGAATACTTGCATTACGGAGTTATGGTCATATCCACGCTATATGCAGAAGTAATAGAAAAGATTACTGAACAAGATATATCAAAAACCATGAGGTATTTTAACTCTCAAGTTTCGACCGTTGTTTCATCACCATAACAGTCTAGTTAATAGGTACACCGTTGTGATGGCTTCAATCTGAGATGCTGACTGACTGATATATTTAAACATCTCCGATATTCACCGGACCGTGGCCCTGTGAGTGCCGCGTTAGAGGTAGAAAAATTGTCTAAGAAAAATGAGAATATAAAAGAATTTAAAAGCGTAGAAGAGAAAAACCTGAAATATAACTTGTGCAAAGTGCATTGGCTATGGAACATTAATGTTAACTACAATAAAAAACATTCCGTATATCAGGGTGTACACGTGGAGGAAGTGAAACTTCTTAGGCTTATATATAGTAAATTATATATATACGAGAATGCTCAGAAGTCCCGTAGTACAAATACTTCTTCTTCTTCTTGTTTTCGCTCCGCAGAAGTATTTGCCAGTGTCAATGTTTTGTTTCAGTGCACATTATAACACATTTTACACAATGTTTTTAATTAATATAAGATTATTAAAACGAAGGAAGTTATTTTAGTTATATATAAAAAAATGAGGACTTGGTAATTGGATAAGAATTTTATATATTCATACATACAAACATTTTATAAACACATACTTATACAAAATATCTCTTAAAGATTTATATAAAATTAATTTTAAATACATGTGAAATACTAAAAATTTAAGATTATTTTCTAAAATAAAACAAGCTAAAGTTTTATATATATAATAATCATCAGAAACCAACAGTGAAACTACAGATATAGGAAAAGGAACAAGTAATGATCTCAAAGAATGGAGGAAAGTAGCGGAGTCATTTAATGGACAAGAAAAGAAAATATGATTATCATCCCCTTCGTAAAATCCACAGGCACAAGATGCACTTTGTACAACACGAAGTTTTGCAAGGTGAAAAGGAGTACATACATGGCCCAATCTCATACGAATTAAAATAGTAGTTACAACACTATCAAATCCAGCTTTAAAAATCCATGTAGGTTTTAGACTAATACTTGGCTGAATACTGAAATAAAATTTCCCTTTAGATCCTGCACTACTTATCCAGTACTCATTCCAAGCCTTCTTGAGATGAACACTAGATAAAGCAACAAGATCATGATAATATATTTTAAAAGGATAAAGGTCTCCACATTCCACGGCTTCTTTAGCTAATTGATCTGCTCTTTCATTTCCATAAATTCCCGTGTGACTAGGGATCCAAGAAAAAACTACTTTATAATTCCTAATAGAGCAAGTATGTAACAATTTGCGGATATCAAGAATAATAGAATGACTGTGTCTTAGTTTGAATGGAACTTTATTTAATGCCTGTAGCGCACTTAGACTGTCTGAAAAAATAACAGTTTTATTAAGTTTCATTAACAAAATGTATTCAATTGCTTTAAGTATACCAAAGCATTCCCCGCTGAAAACGCTCGATTCGCAAGGCAGTTTAATTTTTTGAACAATATTATATTGAGAGTGATATACTCCGACCCCAACAAAACTGTCATGAGAGTACTTGGACGCATCACTATAAATATGGTGGTAATTTTGCCACTTTTCATTTTCTATCATTACATGGAAATTAGTTCTCGATTTAAGATACCGAATTCCTGAAACTTAGTCTTTAATGATTCGCGAGGCCTCATATTATAAATTGCTCGAACTGCTCGTCTTTCTAATAGGAATATGGTGCCCACCTCAGCTGCTGTCCCCCACAACAAAATACCATAAGACATTAAGTTATGGAAGTAAGCGAAGTAGACAACCCTAGCAGTGGCCATATCTGTTTCTTTCTAACTGCAAATTCAGCTGAACTTAGTCTTCCTGCCATTTTATTTACGTGAGGACCCCATTGTAACTTTGAATCAAGTGTAATACCCAAGAACACAATATTGTCAACTAAGCCTACTAGATTCCCATCGATCTCGATTCTTCTATGAGTAAACGGAACATTAGGCAAGGTAAATCTTATACATTTTGTTTTGTTGGCATTAAGCAATAGGTTATTTAACGCAAACCAGTCGGAAATTTTATTTAAAGTATTATTTTGATAACTAAGCTCTGAATCTATTCATAGATTCTATTCTATTCTAGATCATTTATATATACTAAGAACAAAAATGGCCCTAAAATAGAACCCTGTGGGACGCCAATTTGAGTCAGTGATCCAGCTGACGTAACCCCGTTTACACTAACTTTATGACAACGATCTTCTAAATAGGACATTAGAATGTCGAGAGATGGACGGTGGTGATCACTTAATATCGGGTAACCCACCTGTTCGTTTGCCACCTATGAGATAAAAAAAATGAAATAAAAATAAAAAAACTAGCTAGTCCAATTTAATTGGTTAATGCTGTAGTCAACTATAATTAGCGACATAAATAATTTTAAGTTTTTTTGCATGTTTGTTTTAACCTTTTTCTTTTATGTTACTGCTGTTGATTCCTATGATAAATAAATAAATAAACTTAGGAAATCCCTACCACCATACTGTGGTTTCATCCTAATGTTTTCCTTCATCGTAAACTCCGACCCAGTTGCTAGGATTCGAACCTGCGTCTATCGACGCGGCGTCCGAATATGTTATTAACAAACCATCATCATTTATAGGCTGTAAGGGGTGTCGAATAACATCATAAGACTTGAGACACCCAAACCAACCTCACCTGCACGTGGTGCACCCTGCTGAATAACGAACGAGGCAATGGCGATAGCGGGGTGGTAGGGTTTTACAGCCTGACTGGGTCGCAACCACCATGTATATGGCGAAAAAGCCCGTCATAGTGATTCGCTTTTGCGGGTCGTGTTTCGGGATCAGCCTGTGCATGTCCAGCTTTTCGCAGGCTAGCATGACAGCGGCGACCGGCGATGGACAGTATGTACTCGTTGGTCGCCATTGTTTTTGGATTGTACTATGCTTACCATCAGGCATAGTGCAGTCACTTTGCCGTGCTACTATAAAAAAAAAAAAAATTTGTTTATCCCGTAATCTATAATTGCCAAGAAACTTTCCAGGAAAGTTGTGTGCACGCGAGCTAAACAACCATTTTAGAATTGATGATTGAGTCGTTTCACCTTGAAGACAACAGAACAGTTGAGGGCAAAGGCCAGTAATAAAAATTACTAAATACAATTTTTACAATTAGTTATGAATTTGAAAATACTAATTTGAAGACAAACAAAGTGATTTGTTTATTATGCCGATGGTTATATCAAATTAAAATAAATGTGCCAAGTTAAGACTAGTTTCCTTTTTATAATAGGCAACTATGCATCTAGAAGTCCGCAAAGACTTAGATATGCTGGACCTAGTAAAAGGCAAACATAATTTAAATACTAGAAACAGCAACAAATTGGGCATTTAATGCGGCAGGCCCACCAAGTCCAAAAATAGTTTTTTTAGGCAATAGTGTTAGGTTTTATAACAAAGTCCCAAAACACATTACCGATGCCAGATAGTGAGTACAAGAACCATGTCAAGCTGGTTTTAATATCTAAAGGCTGGATCAATATGTGAACGATAGTGACGTCTGGAAATGACGCCCCTCTCTGTGCATCCACTAATAACGAATGTAACTATTTATGTTTTGTAAACTATTATGTAATAGGTCTTTACCTATAAAATTGCTGTTCTGCAGTACTGGCCATTTCAAATCAAAATAATTTTTGTTTGGCTAAGAATTCTAATTTCAAATTAATTTTATTTTAAAAACATGGAATTCTTTTTTAAAAGTAGTCATTTGTTTATTGATTAGTATTACATTTTCATTTTCATCGCATCAACGACGTTTACGAAGGTAATACTACAAACCAATGCACCATCTGTTATTGGTTTGCTCGCTTCCGTTCTGGGAATTTCGACCTGAAAAATGAACCTCGCGGTCGTCCGAAGACTTTGGTCGACAATGATGAATTAAAGGCGATTGTGGAAGCTGATGATACACAATCTACGGCTGAATTAGTAGCAGTTTTCGACGTTAGCGTCAAAACAATATTGGTCCATTTGCGTCAAATTGGCAA
>MU159465.1:140114-150157 GCA_015888305.1 Antheraea pernyi | reverse complement strand
TGTCTGTCTGTCTTTCTGTCTGTCTGTCTGTCTGTCCCTGTGAACGCGCATCACTCGGAAAGTACTGAACCGATTTTGACGAAACTTGGCACAGTGATAACTAATGTTACGAGATTACATTTAGGATACTTTTTGTCCCATAAAACGCAATGATTCTCCAGGATCTGCCTGTTTGTCTGTCCCTTTAAACACGTATTACTCTGAAAGTACTGAACCAATTTAGATGAAATTTGGCACAGTTATAACCAATATCACAAGGTTACATCTAGGATACTTTTTTATCTTATAAAACGCAAGGGATTCTCCAGGATAACGGACGAAAGTAAAAAAAATGTAGTTCATAATATTCTTGACGAATTTTGGTATATTTTCTTTGTGCTATATATAGCAGACAGATTAGCTAAAAAATTAAGCTATATTTCCATATGCTACTTCAAAAAAAAACGACAACCGTGATTCGAACCGTCGGCTCCTTCGAAACATATAAAGCCCCGTATGTTACAACTGAGCTACGCCTACATGACATTTCTGTACTTAATTATCGACCACGTATGAAACATTTATATAGATGAAACTGTCACTTATGTTGTTACATTTATTTCATTGTATAAAAAAATGTTTGCTAAACAAAGGTGACAAGATTTATTTATTTATCTATACTATAATAAAACTGTAACAAAGCCAAATCTGTACATTACAAGGTTACATTTAGGATACTTTTTGACCCATAAAACGCAAGGGGTTCTCCAGGATGACGAAAGAAAAGAAATTAGTTAATGTAACTAGACTTTTTTGCGACACCTTAGTACAAGAGCCAGCAACGTTGGAAGAACGAGAATTTGAGAAAAGTTGGTTCTTTAATATTTGGCTTTGTTACAGTTTTATTATAGTATAGATAAATAAATAAATCTTGTCACCTTTGTTTAGCAAACATTTTTTTATACAATGAAATAAATGTAACAACATAAGTGACAGTTTCGTCTACATAAATGTTTCATACGTGGTCGATAATTACGTACAGAAATGTAATGTAGGCGTAGCTCAGTTGTAACGTACGGGGCTTTATATGTCTCGACGGGGCCGACGGTTCGAGTCACGGTGGTCGTTTTTTTTGGTATTTTTTTTGAAGTAGTATATGGATATATACCTTAACTTTTAGCTAATCTGTCTGCTATATATAGCACAAAGAAAATTTACCTAAATTCGTCAAGAATATCATGAACTACATTTTTTTTACTTTCGTCCGTTATCCTGGAGAATCCCTTGCGTTTTATGAGATAAAAAGTATCCTAGATGTAACCTTGTAATATTGGTTATTACTGTGCCAAATTTCGTCTAAATTGGTTCAGTACTTTCAGAGTAATACGTGTTTAAAGGGACAGACAAACAGGCAGATCCTGGAGAATCCCTTGCGTTTTATGAGAAAAAAAATATCCTAAATGTAATCTCGTAACATTAGTTATCACTGTGCCAAGTTTCGTCAAAATCGGTTCAGTACTTTCAGAGTGATGCGCGTTCACAGGGACAGACAGACAGACAGACAAAAATTTTAAAAGGGTTATTTTTGGCTTCTATATCGACAACAAAGCCTACCCCCATCAAAATTTTCAAAAAATATTTAATGTACAGATTTGGCCCTGCTACAGTTTTATTATAATATAGATATGTATTAAGTCTGCTTTTTTATTAATTATGCTGCGACAGTTCCACTGTACTATTTTCGACTGATCCATTATTGTTTGATAGAATATTTCCCAGCATATTGACTATAATAACTACGTTGGACGGTAAATCAGGTGATTGCGATAATAAGTCGATTAATATATAAAGCTATGATGTCATTGAAAGATTTTTCTTTATTATTTAGAACTATTGCACAACCATTGGCAGGCTACCTGGTCATAGCCTTTCTGCAATTTGGGGGGAGAGCGTGGCTTTAATTGAATAGTTTTCTTGTGTGATGTTTTTAAATTTGTATTAGATATAGAAGGTAAAACTGTTGAAGATTTTTGAATTTCAGCTGAAGCAAGGGAGTCTAAAAATGATTTAGTAACCGGTTTATATATTTTTGCTGCCTCCGAATAAGAAACACAGTTCTGTGCCATATATAATTTAATGTCCTGCTGTCGCTTCAGCTCTGGGCACATTTTGCGCTTGTAGCGTAATGGTACCCAGAACACAAGCAACAACAAGAATTGTTTTCTTCTTGAGAACAAGTCTCTCCACTATGACTATTGTCGAACATACCACACTTATAACACCGTGGAAGAGATCTACATTGAAGTTTGGTGTGTCCAAAGCGACAACAATTGTAGCACTGTATTGTGGGGTAAATATATAAGTCTACTGGGTGGGAGTTATAACATACAAATATTCGTTTTGGAAGTATCTGACCATCAAAAGTGAGAAAATACTTAACTATACATTTACTTTTTTTATATACTACTACGCCCAGACAGACACTAATATCTACATACTTACACTTACAAAAATACATACCTACCTTACGTTTAATGCGTAACACGTAACGAAATATATATAATTTAATTACTTCAAAATAACAATGAAGAAACGGTCTTCTGGGTAATCGGCTGAAAGTTCTTTGCGATAAGAAATTAGAAAACAGGTATTGCAAGGGATTTTGTCCAAAATTATATATTACATACTTATTCTGGTTTTCTAAGATACGACTACGATGTTATCGTCATTCTACGGAAATATAATTTTTAATAAATTTACTGATTAGATTGTGGAGTCATCGATCTTTTTAATTGGTTTTTTACTAAGGTTTTTTTTATTGTAGCACGTGAGAATAATAGTAATTTACTTTATGATAATAGTGCCTGGCAGTGTGATTACCATGTTTCTATTTATGGAATTTGAACGAGATTTCTCCTCGTCGCGTCGTCGAACGCTTCGTTGTAGTATTTGGCTTCGGTTTAGTATCGTTTGGCAGGAGGAGAGGGGAAAAAGGGGTCGGAGGTGTTAGGGGTTGGGATCCTGATTATAACGTTATCTCTCTTATTTCAAGGTGATGCATATTTTTCGAGAAATTAATAAAAAATATTTCTAACCTAAAATCCGATAAATAGGAAAAACTAAACGCTATTATGGGCGATTTACAAACAAATCTGTACTAATTTATGCCCAGTATATTGTTTGTGCTGTCGTTTTGTATATTAGCAACTTGATGATATTTAAGTTAAAACAAAACAGTCTCGGTTTATTTGGGTTAGACTTGCGAGAAAAGATAACACGAGCGTGGTCCATTATAGGTATGCGTGAGTAGTATTCGTTTTCTTAAGTTAAAGCACCATGCGTTAGCTTTTTATGGAATTGGTACCATGGGAGCGGGGACACTCCTCCCCCTGCCCCCACCACTCCTAACCCAATATTTCCTTTAAATTAATTAATAACGTGATGTACAAATTATTTCATATTTCTAGTTCGCCGGGCTGACAATAATCGGCATCGGGATCGCCCTGCTGATCCAGATGGCTGATCTGCAGGAGATCCTGCCTATCAATATGTTACTCATCGGTCTAATAGTCCTTGGAGTGGTCATCTTCGTGATCTCGTTCTTCGCGTGCTGTGGAGCTACTAGGGAGTCGAGATGGATGCTTATAACTGTAATATTTTAAATAAACTGTTACTATTGTATCTTCGATCAACAATAACTAGATAAATGGTGACGAAGCAAATCGAAGCTAAAAGCTGTCCGCGTAAATATATACTTATGTGTAGCTACTTGTTTACTAAGAAAGGGAGAAAAAAAGTTTTAAAACAGTTTTAAGTTCAACCTAATTACAACAATGATACTTAGTAATAAAGTTACAAATGTTCAAAATATTATCTAATACTTACGATAAAACGAGCAAAGCTATAAATTACTCCCCTCGCAAATGAAAAGACAACATAAACAACATTTAGTGTGAATTCAATCTTAACTCGCAATGAATAAAGTACTTTTTCCCGTTATTGTGCCTTGGCCTAATATTTGTACCACAGGTATAAAATCGGTAATTATGTTCTAAATTTGATATTATTTGTTAGTTTAAAGCTTAAAATATAACTTATTCAACATGTATTTAGCGAAAGTAAGATACTTTGGCCGTTAAATTGTTTTTTCGGGTATTATTTTTGCATCTTTTAAATACACTGCGGCATTGTGGAACGTGCTTACATTGGCTCTGTTTCAAACAAACTAAACATAATAAAAGTTCACATTACAAGTGAGCTGTTATTTACCCAGACGTATTTTTCGCGCTGATCCGATATCTAGTTATTGTTGATCGAATTATTGTAAGCAATGATTGACATTGAGCTTGTTCTATTACCATGTAAGAATTACCATCCTCAAATTTATTACAAAGCTTCTTTAACTTTGATGAATGCCGAACGATGGAAAGAACAGTAGGAACGCGATTCTAAATGGTGGGGTGAGGTGGGGCGCATGATGTTAAGGGATCACCACCGTCCATAGACGCTACCAACACCAGGGGAGCCGCAAGTACGTTGCCATGCTATATTTGGGGGGAGGGAGAGGAAGGGAAATTGGAAGAGGAGGGGAGGTGGTACTCTGGCACTCTCACTGACCGAACGAAGCGCAACAATGAAAACGCTGATACTTTACGTCGGTTTTCTGTGGGTCGGCTGGTAGTACGGGGGGCGAGCCGACCCATTCTTGCTGAAACCAGTAGTAAATTGTGCTGCTCTACCACCTACCTCATGTAACCTAAAATGGTTCACCCAAGCAGCTCCTATATCGGAACCAGCGAGGTTATACATTCATAGGATTTGCTAATGGACACCATTCGCAAGTATTTGTCTCTTAGTTATCACTGTCGTTTTTAAATTCCATTTAAGAGCAGAAGTGAAAACTTATCTCTTCCTTTTTTGTTTTAAATTCTTTTTCGAAATATATGTTCGACGTATTATTTGATCATTGTATGTTAGTCATTAGATGAATTGGAACTATGTGATGTCAAGGTAAGAAGAAGGATATAAATAGTTTCTCTCAAAATATGAATTACATTGTGTGCATGAAATTGTATGTAAGTTGTTCAAGTGCGCGGTAAAACAATTTCAGCGACTTTTTTAACCTCTCGGTGTATACATTATATAATGATTACCACGTTAATTGAAATATCACCCTCTAACTGCGGCAACGCCATCTAAATGTCAAATGTTATGAGTGACACATTTTAATTACAAAAAAAATTTTTTTACAACGTGGAGCGCTCCTACTTTGGACACCCACTCTCTTAGGGGAGAGGTGTGTGGCATCAAACTCTTACTGACCAAAATCCCACGCTGAACCATCTGTTGCAATACTGGGGGCATCGGTATTGCGCGAGCATACATCGCGACACCTAGGTGGCAAGGCTTAGCGTGAACGCCGGACCCACTGCTAACGGAGACAACCCAGTCTAATTTTTTTTATCGACATGGTCTAACATTTACCATCTTACCACACGCTAAGCCTTGTGGGACTGACTCCCAATTACAGCTCCCGGAACACACCAACAGGTGCTTGGAGACAGATTTGCAAATAGAGAGTGGTAACTAACCAAGCGGACTTAGAAAAAACTCTACAACCATGCGTATATTGTAACTGTGCAAGGGAAGCTCAGAAACCCAGCTCCTTCCTTTCTTGGCCCGGTCTGGCAGTGAAAGATAGGTCTCAATTAACCGCCTCTTGTCCGTTTTTTTAATGAGGTAGTCTCCCCACCTTTTCTAACTTTTCGTGGTTTTCTCCCACGGTAACTTTCTAAGGTTTTCCCATCCACATAAATATTTCTGCTTACCTCAACACTCAGTAGAAGAGGATAGAATCAATAGACATCAGTGTTGCTATATATTTACCTCGATTCTACCATCTCCTTCATTTTCCGCCTTTGATGTTATACGACTAAATGTAGAAATGGGTAACTTTATTATTTTTTCACAGTATATAGTAATCATGGTAATTCTTGCTGCTGCCAAGATATATCTGACGGTGGTAATATTTACCAATCTCCCCTTGATGAACGAGAGGTTAACGAGGTGGCTTAACAATGGGTTCTACACCGCGAGCCTGAGGCCTGTTTTTCATGTCTTGGAAGTTTTGGTAAGACAATTAGAGTTAGTAATTATTACACCATTTAATAATGTAATGTGTTCTTCGTACGCATTGGATAACAAATTATTAAGCGCAGAGGAAGAAATTATTAAAGATGACGTGATCCAAGATAGTACGCTAGGCCTAGAGGGACCGGGTCTCAAATGCAACTGCCGGAACCCACCAACATGACAACAGCTGCTTGGCGATAGATTTTCAATTTGAGATTTTTTTTTATTGTATCACGGCTTAATGACTGGACTGTGCCTGATTTTTTTTTTTTATAGTAGCACGGCAAAGTGACTGCACTATGCCTGATGGTAAGCTCAGTACAATCCAAAAACAATAGCGACCACCGAGTGACACACTATCCATCGCTGGTCGCCCCTGTCATGCCGGCCTGCAAAAAGCTGGATATGCACAGGCTGATCCCGAAACGAGACCCGCAAAAGCGAATCACTATGACGGGCTTTTTCGCCATATACTTTGTACCTTTTGGTGGTTGCGACCCAGTCAGGCTGTAAAACCCTACCACCCCGCTTTCGCCATTGCCTCGTTCGTTATTCAGCAGGGTGCACCGCGTGTAGGTGAGGTTGGCTTGGATGTCTCAAGTCTTAGATGTTATTTGACACCACTTACACCCCAAATGGTAGCTATATAGGTAAGCTTGGATGGAACCCTTCCACCATGCTACGGTTTCATAATGGTATTTTCCTTAACCGAAAGTTCCATTTCACTTGCAAAGTTACACAAACTTACGTTGACTATTTTTCTTTAACAAAGATTTTCTGTATGTAATTGAAATAGAATAAAAATATACAGTTTATACACAGAAAAAAGGAGAGCGAAAGAAAGAGAGTCGTATAGAGAAGGTGAAAATATAAACAGTATAAATCTCTATATAGAATTACATTTGGAGTTGAAGAAAAAGCGTATGGAACTTCGTTTCTGACGGGAGTCCCTTGACCACTCTTTTTTCAGTTTTCATGCTGCGGCACAACAGGTCCCTCTTCGTATCAAGGTATCATGGTCAATCTTCCACCTTCATGCTGCGCTAACCCGGTCAATAACATCTGTCCAGCGCCTGAAGCTTTCTCAGGCTGCACGAACATGGTTATTGACTACTTTGACACGTTCGGCGAAGCTATTGGGAGCATTCTCATTGTTATCATAATTGTGGAGGTACTCACTTTATACTTAATTTGAACTATATTCAGTTACCTTAAAGCTCTGAGAAAGTAAATTACATGTTTCATTCAAAGGTTTTCAAAGTGAACATGCTCGGTTAGGTTACGCACTGAATCGTGTGTATTCGGCTTCAGTCTTTATAAACCACGTGCTTTCACTTCGAGCTTGTATTCATAAACACGTATATTTTATGTATTACATATGGCGACAACTAGATGGCGCTCAACTCAATTTTTGTAATTAGGTATTTCATTTTAAACACGTCGATTGTCATAGAATATGTGCAAGAGTGGAGAATAAGGAACGCATCAGCCGATATTTTATTAAATTAGCCACTATATTTCTGTAAGCATGCTGGATATTATAACCCGCTGTTTTGGAAGACTACTGTATTATTACAATCCCACAATTCGCAGTTAGTTAGACCATTCGATGAAGAATGATCAATATAACATACTTTGTAAAGTTCATATTCGTATCACAACTTTTGCAACGCTAGAGCCACAGTAAGACATTATGCCATTGGTGGATTTTGGTTTCGCTATTTTTTATAGTGATGGTTCACCAGTTGCGATGCGACTTAACGGCGAATACTATTACTTCTCTCTCAAATAATCTCTCATTTTTTTTTAAAAAGTAATGTGTAATATTCTACTTAGTTGTATAAAAAAACTTATTCAAGTTATTCTACAAAAACAGTGCAATTTTTTTTTTTGCTGAAGTTACCAAAGACGTTCTGAAGTATGTGAAAGAGCTTGTATTTTTTATATGTATTTGTACACGGATATAGTCAAATCGTAACGCATGTCTATTTAATTCGTATAATACTAAAATTTCTTTGTTTTTTTTTTATTTCATTTACGTGAATAAAACGCAATAGGTAAAACTTTATACTAGAAAAATTAAATCAGCTCACTTGTAAAAAAAAATTAGTATTTTTGAGTTACAACAGTATTCTTCCAAGGAAGCGAACTGTTTACTTATGTTGTGTTTAAGTAAATTGGACTGAAAGTTCGATAGAGTCAATATATTCTTTGTTTCCAGGTCGTCGCCATCGTCCTAGCTTGGTTCTTCTCGTATTCGATCTCAAAGAAACGGGCAAGAAATCAAATAATATAAGTGTGATTGATAGTGTTAATTATATTTAAATTATTATTGAGAAATTCCGTGAACGTTGTGAAGATTTTGATATTTTGACTTATAAAACAAAATGGTTTCCTTTTCCAACATTTTCATGCCGATATAATAATTTGATAAACTCGACATATAACGTCGTAACACTTCGGGAGTATTATGTATAGTTAGTCCAGCTGTAAATTTGGTCCTAATTCATAATTTTTTAAGTTTCAATATTATGTGAGTTTTTTTTGCGCTAATTTTTATACACTGCAGGACATTCGTGGCACACATTTTGGTTAGCTAGTTTACCTTAGACAAATTCGCGTTAGACAAACAGCCCAAGACGAAGTTTGGCCACTCTGGCATCCTCGAGGTTGTTGCTAAGTGGCCGAGGGGTATAAGAGCTCGCCCCATCAGGCCAATAGTGATTTGAAACATAAATAAAGGTAATAACATAATAAAATTCAAGTGTCATTTTGTAATGTCAAAATGACAGTTTTGAACGAAATAACGCATATACATTGCACATTAATAGAAACCGAATGTTTGATTGTAAACTAATTTATTTGAGACACCAACGAGATGCACACTATGAGAATGCAATTTTTCTGGCAAATGTAACCCTAGATAAATGTCATATTAATTATTAATATTTGCGAAATATTAATTACTTTGGTTCATAATATTATGGTGTAAATGAACCTTGAGGAGATTATATAGAGGGTTAAAGTTGAATTAAAAAATCAATCTTTGTTTGTTCGTATTTTATGACTTTCATATGGACCTTTAATTTATTTCATACACTTGTCGAAGGTTATATGTATATTGCAAGAAAGTTAGAATAGGTGGCACATGTGTCGTACCTAGAAATAGATTTGAAAACACATTTCTATATTTTTACATCTTAGATTATTAATAATAACCTTATTTATTTGACCTCACATTTACATTCTACATACAATATTGTATAGGAAAAAAAAAGACAAATATAAACATTAACAGTATTTCTAGATCCTAGTGATTCCGTCTTGTCTCTAGTAATTTCTAGTGTATTTATTAATACACTAGAAACGTTAATAGTTAGAAAACACACCCAAAAACTTTTGATACCGGTTCATATTACGTCTTATTAAGCAACTGACCTCAAATTAACTATCAATAATATATTTGTTTTGATTAAATTGTATTAGATTTTTAATCTGTAATTTCTACATAACTCTAAAACTGTAAAAGGAAATCACATGCACCGACGAAGAAAACTGAATGAACTAAGAAATAGATAAAATATAGAAATAAATTAACATTCCACTTTAACGATGTTTTTTATAAATTATTTATTTTTATAATAAAACTGATTATATTTTAAATTACTTACTTTCAATTAATATTCACACTTTTATACCACGTTACAAATAAAGTAATATGTGAGACAATCCATCATTAGGCATATATTTTAACAAAGCAAGATGTCCTGTCTGGTTTGTATATTCTTTATTTTTGATGGCTGTCCGTCAATTCACCCGTATCTAAGCAACATACAACTATTTCATTTTCATGACCGATATTGAGAATATGCCATCTTGCTTCCACATTGTATCTAAGTGCGGCGTTACAATATTACTTTAAGTATGTGTGC
>MU159465.1:120801-140055 GCA_015888305.1 Antheraea pernyi | reverse complement strand
AAAGAGTTCTCTCATATGAAACCGTTTTTGTTATTATGTCTACATATAAAAATGTTATATGCCAGTCGGGGATTTCATGATTTTATATGAATAAAAAGATTTATATTATATAAATTATTTTTCCTTAAGAATCCTATAGTTTACGTTGCATTATTGCCGTAATAAAAAATACTGACGCAAGGGCGATTATTATAATTGTTTGTACCGACCTACCTAGTACCAAATCTATGTCCTTTATGTAAATATATGCAAGTTGAAAAGACAAAAATCGAGTTTGTTACCAGTTGTTTTCGATAATCGGGTTGTTCATCCGAGCCGGTGGTAGCTTTGAAGTTCATAGGCACCTTCTCAGGGCCTAAATGGAATAAAGTATTTTCTATTCTGATGATTTAATTTCAAGCTTTATAATGTAATAAAATTCCTATGTTTAATTTTGACAAACAAAAAGGAATTTTAGTTTTGTTTTAGCAGCGGACTGGTAACAAACTCGTTACCAGTTGTTCTCGATAATCGGGTTGTTTGTCCGAGCCGGTGGTAGCTTTGAAGTTCATAGGCACCTTCTCAGGGCCTAAATGCAATAAAGTATTTTCTATTCTGATGATTTAATTTCAAGCTTTATAATGTAATAAAATTCCTATGTTTAATTTTGACAAACAAAAAGGAAATTTTAGTTTTGTTTTAGCAGCGGACTGGTAACAAACTCGTTACCAGTTGTTCTCGATAATCGGGTTGTTTGTCCGAGCCGGTGGTAGCTTTGAAGTTCATAGGCACCTTCTCAGGGCCTAAATGCAATAAAGTATTTTCTATTCTGATGATTTAATTTCAAGCTTTATAATGTAATAAAATTCCTATGTTTAATTTTGACAAACAAAAAGGAAATTTTAGTTTTGTTTTAGCAGCGGACTGGTAACAAACTCGTTACCAGTTGTTCTCGATAATCGGGTTGTTTGTCCGAGCCGGTGGTAGCTTTGAAGTTCATAGGCACCTTCTCAGGGCCTAAATGCAATAAAGTATTTTCTATTCTGATGATTTAATTTCAAGCTTTATAATGTAATAAAATTCCTATGTTTAATTTTGACAAACAAAAAGGAAATTTTAGTTTTGTTTTAGCAGCGGACTGGTAACAAACTCGTTACCAGTTGTTCTCGATAATCGGGTTGTTTGTCCGAGCCGGTGGTAGCTTTGAAGTTCATAGGCACCTTCTCAGGGCCTAAATGCAATAAAGTATTTTCTATTCTGATGATTTAATTTCAAGCTTTATAATGTACTAAAATTCCTATGTTTAATTTTGACAAACAAAAAGGAAATTTTAGTTTTGTTTTAGCAGCGGACTGGTAACAAACTCGTTACCAGTTGTTCTCGATAATCGGGTTGTTTGTCCGAGCCGGTGGTAGCTTTGAAGTTCATAGGCACCTTCTCAGGGCCTAAATGCAATAAAGTATTTTCTATTCTGATGATTTAATTTCAAGCTTTATAATGTAATAAAATGCCTATGTTTAATTTTGACAAACAAAAAGGAATTTTAGTTTTGTTTTAGCAGCGGACTGGGGGCTATTGGATCTACGTGAACTGCGTACGTTATCGTGAACGCAGTATTTCAGCAGTGATGTGTGTTCATACAAACACAGAGATAGACAGACATTTCTAGAATTTATTGAAATGTATTTTATTACTTATTCCAAGACACCTGCATCGTTTTTTTTTACAAAAATCTAAAAGTATAGTCACGTTAGATTTAGATTTAATCTTTAATTAGGTTTTAACAGAATCGAATTGCGCATGGACATACTTCGTCGTGTCGCTTTACAATATATTTCTGTTATGAATTTACTACAAAACCTGTATTAGGCCTGTATATTGACACACCACCACCGGTTCGAAGAAACAAGAATGGTAGACATCGGCACGTAAGGAAAAAGCGTTATGCTCTCCTGTCTCTCGCCTCACGCGATTTTATGCACAAAATGAAGTCGACATAATTTGGTAATGCTTAAATATTATTTTGAACGGCGCCATCTTTTGCCGCACTAAGAAAACAATAAAATTAATCTACATACTGAAATAAGAAAACAATAAAATTAATCTACATACTGAAAGTTATATATGAGACAACGCCATCTATTCAGTTATGGTGTAAACAGTTCTATAACGTAAGTATTAAGTACATTGAAATCTTTTAGAAGAGAAAACTTCTTTAGCAACGTTAAACGTTTATTGGTAGGGGACAAATTTATTTAGTTTATTTGGTCTTTTTTTTTCGGGTTGGATGAAATGGCGAAATGTGTCTTGGGTAGCTTGTGACATTTAACCCAGGAATGCCTTTGAAACGAAAGAGGAAGGTTTATAAAACTATGATATGACCGGTCATGCTGTATCCATCTGAGTGTTGGGCTACGAAACAGAAGGATGAGAGAAAATTACATGTGGCAGAGATGCGAGTGTTTAAGGTGTTTAAGGAGTGTGTGGTGTGACTAGAATGGATAAAATTAAGAATGAGTATAACAGAGGAGGTTTGAAAATAGCATCAGTGGCAGAGAATTTGAGGAGTAATAGGCAGCAATTAGCATGGTACGGGAATGTCATGAGAAATGAAAACCATGTAACTAGAAAAGTGTTGAGTATGATGGTGAACGGATATAAGAGTAGAGGAAGACCGAAAAAGGTATGGATGGATTGTGTGAAAAATGATATGTGCGTGAAAGGTGTGAATACTAAGATGCCATCTGATAGGAGAGAGTGGAAAAAGAAAACATGTTGTGCCGACCTAACTTAGGTGGGGTAAGAGTAATGATGATGATGAGTTTATTTGGTCGGTTTCGCGTCACCGATAACCTCGACATGTTCATGACGTATTGCGCTTCCGTTAGACTAGTTTGTAGGTGGTAGACCCACGCTGACGCTACTAGTGGATTTAGCATGAATGGGTCGGCTCGCTCGGGGTAGTACCACCCTCTCACAGAAAACCGTCGTGAAGTAACAGTAACTTATATTGTAGCGTTTCGTTCGGTCAGTGAGAACGCCGGAGGCCCACCTTCCCTCTCCCCTTCCTCCCCCTCCCTTACCCCAACACAGGCTGGGAACGCATTTTTTTTTATGTCAAAAGGCGGCAAACGAACAGGCGGGTCACCTGATGTTAAGTGGTTACCACCGTCCATAGACACTAGCAACACCAGGGGAGTCGCAAGTGCGTTGCCAGCCTGTGTATGGGGGAGAGGCAGGGAAAGGGGAAGGGAAAGGGGGAAAGGAGGTGGGCAACAATGCAAGCATAGTTACTTCACGTCGGTGTTCTGTGAGAGGGTGGTACTGACCCGGGCGAGCCGACCAATTCATGCTGAAACTAGTAATAGCTATAGCATGGCTCTACCACCTTCAAAAATGGCGCATTTGTGAATCCACTGGTGTTGCTGGTTTCTATGGACAATGGTAATCACTTAACCCGTGACCCACCTGTTCGTTTGCCTCCTATGATATAAAAAAAACATGTTATACTGATATTGAGATTGCGCAGCCAGCCCATCACATGTTTGATTAATTAGTAAACTGTATATAGTTATTGTTCGGAGTGTCAATAGATGTGTAAACTGGACTAATGTTAATAATTTCAATGTACAAATTATGAAATTTAAATAATTCACACTATAATTGATTTAAGAATACAAAAGATAACACAGTTATTCATTGTTTTGGGTTTTTGATTCTGTCGGCAACCCTTTTAGCGTAGTCCGGTGAAGCTGTAAAGGCCTAATAAGGCCAATAGCGTGGTCAGTTATAAATTTTTTTTATCGGCAATGCTTTTGTCTGCTTCGAGTGTTTTTTTAATGGTTATCCATTATCAATTAAATTTCTACTTAGACACATTAATAAAATAGAAACAAACCTTCAACTAATTATAATAATTTATTACTGATAAACATACAATTATATTTTTATATAAATGCTTACGAAATAAAGGTTTTAGTACATAGTTTAACACTTATTTGTACGAGGAACAACTGAATCCATGTTTCAAACGTAATGTTTTGTTCCAGTGACAGATAACTGTCATCGAAGTGACGTATTTGACATTCGGACGTCTGTCATTGAAACGAGGGATGTTTTGCTGTTAATACCACTGGAAACGCATCCTTTAAGCCTAAGTTTGTACTATTTTTATAACCTTTAAAGATCGCCCTAAAATGATGGCGGCTCCCCAAAAAATTCCCAGAGAAGTTTTGTGGTAAGTTGATGCTTATTATTATTTTCACATTTACTCGTATAATATAGATACCGTAAATTTATTAATTAAAATTAATATACAATAGATCGCCATTTTATCAAAAACATCAAATTGGCTATTATTATAGATCATTTAAATTGTTGCCATGTGTAAACAAAATTACCCAAAAATCATTTTTAAAATATCCCCAATACAAGGTAATTTTTTTTTATCACCGCTTCCACCGCTATGCTATATACGCTATTAATTTTCCCATTGGGAACCCTTAAAAGTTGATATTAACCTTTTTGGTATAGATCAAGAGGCATAAAAATAACTTTAAAACTAATTTTACTATTTATGGTTATTGTTTCAGGCCAAACTTTCACAAATTAATCAATAACATCCATTTTTAGCATACGAAGTGGGCATTAACTCAAAATCTCCTCAGGTTCATCATCAGCTCTTAAGTTGAGTTGAGTGCGAACTGTATCCCACACCCTTAGAGCAACTTTGGCATCCGTATCAGTACTATGATATATATGCCCCGGATGCTTTCTAGCGTAGTGTCTCAACACATTCTGTTTGTGAGAGAACCTCTTGGTGCAAATATTACACGGGAAAAAGCCTTTATCGTCCAAATGTATTCTCATATGATAGATGAGTCTACTCTCTCTTGGGAATTTCTTATTGCATATCGTACAGGTGAGATTTTTCTCCTTGGCATGTCTCAGCGTGTGCCGTTGCATGTTGTGCTTATGGGAGAATTTTTTCTGGCAAATGACACACTGGTACGGTTTCTCACCAGTGTGAACCCTCATGTGCGGCTTCATCATGCTGTAGTTGCTGAAGCTTTTGTTGCAAAACTTGCATAAGTATGGCTTCAAGCCGCTGTGCCATTGGATGTGCTTGATCATTGTGCTCTTATACTTAAAACTGACCCCGCAGGTGTCACAGCAGTAAGGCTTCACAGTTTCATGCTTCTTCGAATGACGTTTCAGCTGGAAATCCTTAGCAAAGCTCGCAAAGCAGACGGTGCAGGTGACCGGCTGGTCTACCGGTCTTTTGCATCGGCTCTTCCCTTGATGTCTAAGTAAATACTGCTCCGTTGCAAAGGTTCGATGGCAGACGTGGCAAAAGAAGGGCTTCACCAATAAATGCACCCTCGAATGTTGCTTAAGTTTTGAATTATTTGCGAATTCCTTGCCGCAGTCGTTGCAGGCGAAAACCCTTGTCACTCCGTGTTTAGCCATGTGCTTTGCGAGTTGGGTTTCCTGAAGAAACTCTTTGTTGCAGTCGCTACATTGGTGTTTGGTTCTAGTGTGGATGAACATGTGGCGCTGCACGTTGCCAGGGTTCGCAAACCGCTTCTGACAGATGGGACACGAGTTCTTTTCTAAGTTTAGCAGTATTGTTTGGGAGGAAGCTGGAAAATATGTTTTGTGATTACAAAATTAGTGTTTTCAAGGCTTGCATTAAAGTTAGGTCTGTCGTTAAGATATAAATACAGAAGAATCTAAGAGTCGTGAAGAACTACCAAAAAAATCCATAGGAAGTAGTTTTTATATATGTAAAGACGAACTGTGCATCATGCTTGACAGATTACTTGTTTTTAAGTAGAATATTTAATGATTTTGGTATAAAGAGTTTTCTATCTTATTACAAATGCCCATAAAATACGTATATTATAACTGTGAAATTTCAAATGCAAAATCAAGAAAGATTTTTTAAAATTATACTTTTTGTTTTTCATTTACATAAATTTCATTTCATTTGGCTGATTTTTTAAGCTCCAGATTTCAAAGAAGCGGACCATGTTTTAAAATATCTAGACAATGTATTAATATTATATTTTTACATTATATAATTTGCTATTGTTCGAATTTTTCAAAATTTGTAATAAATGCAGTATTTTTTAAAAACTTATTCTGCCACGAGTCTATTAGTCAATGTATCGTAAGGTCATCATTTGTTCGTATGGATCTTAAACCCATACAGGCTTTAGACAGTAGTTTTAGGATAACGAAGCCATATAGTATGAGACGAGTGACGTTTTGGCGCCAGAATACAAAAACATAATGCGTTGACTTAAGTATATAGTCCAAAATTATAGGTAACGTATGACTTATAATATAGAAAAAAAGGTATATTGAAGTTTTAACCCGAATTTTGAATCATATATTTAAAAAGTAATGAAAACGAAACGGAAGAGGAAAACAGGGGTACACATAATTTTATATCAACCTTTGTTTTATCGATATCTGTAACAATAAGGACTATAATAAACCTACAGATTGATGATTACACCTCAATGCAATGTCGTATAAATATGAAATTTTCATCAACAAATATCCTTTGAACGGGGACGCCCGGGGTCAAGGTCAAGGTCCCTAAGGCTTCGTTACCACCTCGGTAATGATACGTATAGGTTTCAGCTTTACGACTTAAAACGCAAAGAAGTTATGAAGAAAAGAAAGTCCATTTTCATACATTTGAAATTTACAAGTCCACATTATATGGTGTAAAAGGTAAAAATAAAACTTGAAATTGCTAAATAATTTAATGATATGACCATTTTGACAAAACTGTATACTTAAAACTATGACATAATACATTTCATTTTTCAAAAATCCTATGAAAGGGAGGCTCCGAATACCTGCCACTGTGCGATGGTTCAAAACGTCGTTCGCGAAATCGAAGTTGTTGGAGTATACAAAACTTCATTCACAGATGATTTAATTCCTTGAGCGAGTTGTTTTTTCCGCAACCTATACCTCCGAGACCTTTCTGCGGGTGTTAATGAAGGTTTTTTTATTTTTAGAGATGCAGCTTTTTTTCGCATACGATAATTTTTACATTTCTGTGCATTATTTGAAGGCATCTTGAAAACTGAAAAATTAAATTCGTTTTTTTTTTTTAAATTATTTCTCGTTGTGATTATTTTCATTATTCCTTGAAGTTTATTCGTGTGTTACGAATATTTATTAAAATTGATTTTGATACAATCGTCATGTTTGTACTGTGTATGGGATAATCTGACGATACATTTTATTACTAAAAATTTTAAGATTACTTTAAGAAAGAAATATTTAATGAAATTTAATAATAAGTATTTACCTATGAAATTGCCGTTCTGCAGTACTGGGCATTTCAAATCAAAATAATTTTTATTTGGCTAAGAATTCTAATTTCAAATTAATTTTATTTTAAAAACATGGAATTCTGTTTCCAAAAGTAGTCATTTGTTTATTGATTAATGTTACGTTTTCATCGCATTTCAATCTTTTTTGTCATCATGGATACGTTAAAATTCGAGTAATTATGGAGTACCGTCGTGGGATCAACGCGGCACAACCGGCACGCAACATTAACGACGTTTACGGAGCTAACACTACAAACCAACGCACCACCTGAAATTGGTTTGCTCGCTTCCGTTCTGGGAATTTCAATCTGAAAAATGAACCTCGCGGTCGTCCGAAGACTTTGGTCGACAATGACGAATTAAAGGCGATTGTGGAAGCTGATGTTACACAATCTACGGCTGAATTAGCAGCAGCTTTCGACGTTAGCATCAAAACAATATTGGTCCATTTGCGTCAAATTGGCAAGGCAAAAAAGCTTGACAAATGGGTGCCCCACGAACTCAATGATCACCAGCGACAAGTGCGCATCGAGACGTGCCTTGCACTGCTCAACAGACACACAAATGAAGGAATTTTGAACCGCATTGTTACCTGCGATAAACAAATGGATTCTGTTTGATAACCACAAGCACTCAGTAAGTTGGTTGGATCCTAGTTCAGCACCTAAACAATGCCCTAAACGAAAACTTACCCCTAGAAAAGTGATGGTCACTGTTTGGTGGACTAGCGCCGGTGTGATTCATCACAGCTTCTTACCAAACGGGGTGAGCATTACTGCAGATGTGTACTGTGAAGAATTGAACACAGTGATGGAGAAGCTGGCACATCTCCAACCAGCATTGGTCAATCGCTCGTCTCCGCTGCTCCTGCACGACAACGCGGGACCTCATACTGCACAACAGACGGTCTCCAAGTTGCAAGAACTGGGGTTGGAAGTTCTGGGTCATCCACCCTACTCACCAGACCTTGCGCCTACAGAATACTTAATTTTTCCAGAATTTGGATAACTCCTTGGCGGAAAAAAAATCAATACCCGACAGGCAGTACAAAATGCCTTTGAAGAATTTGTTGCCGTCCAGCTGATTTCTTTAAGAAGGGCATCAATAAACTGCCACTGCGTTGGCAAAGATGCATTGATTGCATGGGTGATTACTTCTATTAATACCGATAAAAAATACATGAAAAAAATTAGTTTAAATTTTTTCATTCAAAACGGCAATTTCATAGGTATATAGGTACCTAATATTTGGAATAATTTTTTTTTTTCGGACTTTAATAATTATTATTTGTATCTGTTATTAATTAATTTATAAACTTATTACACATTAAATAAGAATGTGAAAATTTATTTTAGTTTATGATGTAAATAAATAATACATACCGTCAACTAACCCCAAATTCTACACACGTACTCAAAGTAATATGTGAAAACAATTATTATCACTTATAATCACAGTAAATTATTATATAATATATTATAATATTATTTCAGAAAATATATATTTATGTATATTTGTATATATTTTATTCGGACTGATACAAAAAAAAGTGTATGTGTGTACTTATGTACACGCGTTAGACGTCATACTTTTTGGCGTAAAAGATAAAAATATTTTCAAAATTTTTATCTTTCGCCTTATTCTACGTTTGTAGAAAAAAAACGACACTAACAATATAAAAAAGGTATTTAATACATTGAAAACTTTAATACAAAGAAACAAAATGTTGACTATAGCTAACTTGAGGGTGTCGGTTTTTTGTGACGGTGTGCGCGCGCTTCGTAAAAATGTACTCTCATCATTTTTCCTTAACGCGCCAAAAGAAGTATAACTTCTAAAACACATTTATTACAAAATTTGCAAAACTTGAACAATAACAATTTATCACTACATAATATGATAAAACAAAGTCCCCTACCGCGTCTGTTAGTTCGCGATAAACTCAAAAACTACAGAACGGATTTTCATGCGGTTTTCAACGGTAGATAAAGTGATTCACGAGGAACGTTTAGGTATATCATTTGTGAATGTTTGTTTTATTATCGGGACAGGTCAACGTCCACCGTGCCCGCCAGTACAATATAAAATTATATTTTAAACGATTGGCTAAATATTTAAAAACATGATCCGTCATCCGTTTTTATTTTTTATTTTATCAGCTGAGGGGTAAAAAATGTCACGTTCCATCCATTAATGTCATGAATAGTCAACAAGAATCGTTGTCGATATTTCAGACTAAAATAATATTAATTAATTAATAAATAATAAATGTAATAAATCATTATTTTAAATTAAAATTTACAAAGATGGTGAAAGTGGATGCGATTAAAAAATTGCTCAAGAGGTCGTAAAAACAAGATCATTAAAGAAATAAATTCAGTATCTTTTGCTTTAGTTGGGGCTGTACAAGAATTACGTAAACCCCGATTGGGGGTCATTGATTTGCTTATTTTTGATGACATAGGGCAGTGGTCGGCAAACTGCGGCTCGCGGGCCGCATGTGGCTCTCCCATAAACTATTTAATATAGACACCGAATATTATGTATTGTAAGAGACGAGTAAACTTTTTGAAAACGCAAACCTACAAAAAAATATTTTTAGAAATTCAACAATAACACGGCTAATCGCTCGCAAAAATACATATTTAGCAAAGTCAAGCTCTAAAGTGTACTTTAATCATAATTATTTTCATAAAAATGGAGCTATTAAAGAGGAGCTTAAATTTAAGAGAAATGGCTCTGTCGATTAAATTTCAATTTTGTGTTGTTTCTATTTCGCCTCTGTTTTGGATACCGAGTTTGCCGACCTCTGACATAGGGAGGGGGGTCTGAGTGGTGCTTACGTTACCAATATTGATTTATTTCACCAGAAAAGGTTTAAAAATAGTTATATAAATGTATTTCCTAAGAATGGGGGATAAGAGCATTGGTTATTTTTGCTGACGAGGGCGAGGGTGCGGTTTGAAATTACAAAAATTCTGCATATATAATACTTGAGCAGCCCCTTTCACCCTCAAGTTTAAAGTTTGTAGTTTTAAAGGGAATTTTTTATACACAAATATTTCTTACTTCGACACTCTGTAGAGAGCATTAGCTCCAATCAGTACCAATAGTGTTAAGGTTGGTGTAAAGCTGATTTTAAGCATACCTAAAATGCTCATAGAATAGTTCAAGCTCAGTATTTAATTTTGCATTGATATATAAAAAATAATGTAGTATTTCACAAGCATTGTTGATAATAAATCTACAAACTTACCATCCTGTGATGTACAATCATTTAACATATCTAACTGTGCTCCGGTAGATTCAGTAGATGTGTTGTTCTCGATCTGAAATATAATTACCATTACCTCTTAATTACCATTACCTCTTTAAGTTTACAGTGTTTAAAAAAACTGTGTTGTTTGAGACTGAATTATCAATTAGGATTGCTGAGACTGTACACCATATATATGGAATATTCCAAAAGTTGGACTGAAACATGCATAATAATCTGTGGTTTGTTACAAATTAGGGCTCTAATTGTACCAAAGATGAGTAATATATAAAAATAATTCCTTTAAGTCAACACAAGTTTAAAGAGAGTTTCAACAAAACTGTACTGTCTGCTACACATTTATGAATTAGGAATGCCCAGAGTCTGTTACAAATTAAGGCTCCACTTGTAACTAAAGGGGACTATGTCTCAAGGCATTGTTCCAGAATTGCAAAGATGAGTAATTGTGTGGAAAGAATTCCTTAAAATTAACACAAGTTTAAATGGAGTTAAGAAAACTGTATAAAATGAGACATATTTAAGAATTAAAATTACCCAGACGGTACACACGTTTTTAATGTATATGAGTATAAATTAATGTGCCGTACGTTACAAACTAGGACTTTCATGATTTAGAATTGCAATGATAAATAATCACTGTAAGAAAACCATTCCTTTTGAGCAAAATAATAATGACAGAGAGTTAACAATTAAAAATACTAATGTGTTGAGTGAAGACATAAAGTTCATTTAAAAAAAAAACTATGTTTCCTTCTTCTTTTTTTTTATATCATAGGAGGCAAACGATCAGGTGGGTCACCTGATTTTAAGTGGTCAACGCCGTCCATAAACACTTGCAACACCAGAAGAGTCGCTAACCTGTCGAAACCTGTGTTTGAGGGTGGGGGAGTGGGGAGGAGGAGGGGAGGTGGGCCTTGGCGCTCTCACTGACCGAACGAAACGCAACAATGCAAGCACTGTTACTTCACGTCGGTTTTCTGTGGGTCGAGTGGTACTACCCCGGATGAGCCGACCCATTCATATTGAAACCAGTAATAGCTTCAGCGTGGCTGTACCACCTACAATGTGAGTGAACCTTCTGTGAGTGAATTCATTCTGTAAGGTGAAGCTGTTAAGGCCTGGCTAAGCCAATAGTGTAGTCAGTTCGAGAAAAAAAAACTCTGGAAGGTTCTGGCTGTTATTTTCTTATAATCTATGTTCGAACAACTCATTTACGTGATGACATAGCTAAAGTTGACAAAATAATTAAACACTTACTTCCAATACATAAGGCGTGTCCAGTTTCTTTATATTTTCGCTGTTCAAATATCCTATGTCCGTTTCTTCTACTTTTACAAATGGCCATGACTGCCCAGGTTGGTTAAGGTACGGAGATGCTTGATCGGCTGTATCTGGTGGTGAAGTTTCGTTTATATCAATAGGTTCTTCTTTGATGCTGTAAGAAATAAATCTGGAGATTAATAAAATATGCCAGGTTTTAAATAAATAGCTACTGTGTAGGGACAAACATATGCATATCTATAAAGTACAAATTATGGATATGAAGGTATCAAATGTCACTCATTGATTTCCTATTCCACAATAGTTTTTCCCTCTATGAAATCCTCCCCGGAAATTCCTCACCCACCCATATGAAATCTCTCCTCACCCTCGCCTTCTGCCTTTATATCAATCTTATATGTAAAGTTATCTCCTGTAATAAAATCAAACTCTAATTATGATATCCATTTACCATTCAAACCTTTCTTTTCAAAACACATGTTACTTGGATTAGTACAATCACCATGTGATACTGGCTGAATTGTGGATAAGGACCATAGGTGATAAATAAAAAAAATGCTCTACAGTCCAGTTGTAGACATATAGACAAACATATGTCCATTATAATAAGGTATGTGACGATACTTACAAGTAAATATTGATTAATAGATTATTTTAACATGTGGATTAACAGCACAAATATCATTAACTTGATTTGAACTCTTATTTAATTATCCAAGTGGACTCACTCGTAAAACTGGACAATGGACTCTTCCTGAGGGAAAAGGTTTTAGTGTCTCACCAGTCTCACCTAGGAGACACTTTACATAAGCATAATTTTGTCATTTCTGACAGCCCCTTATCAGCAAAAGTTAGCAGTACTCTTACCCCCTTTCATGCTTATGTAAACATATATATCAGTATTCTTTAATCTATTCTAGGTTTCATTATTGTGTCATGGGCCGTAGTTAGCAAGTTTAGAAATAAAGAATTTATGGTCCATAGCGGAGTGGATAAGACGGCGCTCCTTACATGTCTGACCTATACATTCAGAACCTCCATCGATTTGTCATTAGAAATAAGCAAATGCCAAACCTCCTCCTTTTTTAGTGCCTAGGTAATACTTGAAGGACCCCTAATATTAAATAATGATATGGCTGACTTTGCTTGAAGGTTATAGTACACTAGCTTCTGCCCGCGACTTCATCTGCGTGGAATAGTTACTTTTGGTTAACCCGAACACGCATCGGAAGCTCTCGAAAGGAAAAAAACTCTGATTTCGAAACATTTGTCATTGGTGTTTAGCGTGATGATATATATAACCTATAGCCTTCCTGGATAAATGAGCTATCTAACAGTGATAGATTTTTTCAAATCAGACCACTCGTTTTTCAGATTAGCATGTTCAACCAAACAAACAGGCCTTCCAGTTTTATAATATTAGTACAGATTAAACCTAACATTAGGCAGACTCTCAAATGCCATTGTTGGAACATTTTTATCAGTTGGTAGTAACAGACCAAACAAATTAAGAATAAGGTAGCCAGGCGGACCTACAGAACAGCCCTACTACAACACTATGATGTCATCATGTATTTTTAACTAAAAGCTCCAGTACATTACATGATAAGAACAAACATTGTTTGAATAATTATTAAATTATAATTAACATTGCAATGAAATCAAGTAATTTATTCCTTGACAAGTATATATTATTATATGACCTAGGGTGGGATTACCTGATCTGAAATATATATAAGAGTTGTTGAGGTATGTATGCTTGGTACACATATATCTTTCAACAACTCATATATGTATGAATAGTTAGCTTAGCTGAGGTTAGCTCAATTAGCTGGGTCGCAACCACCATGTATATGGCGAAAAAGTCCGTCATAATGATTCGCTTCTGCGAGTCGCGTTTCGGGATCAGCCTGTGCATATCCAGCTTTTCGCAGGCCGGCATGACAACGGCGACCGGCGATGGATAGTATGTCACTCGGTGGTCGCCATTGTTTTTGGATTGTACTGTGCTTACCATCAGACATAGTGCAGTCACTTTGCCGTGCTACAATAAATAAAAAAAAAAAAATGAGGTTGCGAATTGCATGTATCAGGCAACATCCCAAGACGAGGTGTATTGTGCGCCCTTGAGCTAGTTGCCCAAATAAAATCGGCTGAGTGTCTTAAGCGCTCGCCTTTGTAGTCCGGTGAAGCTGTTAAGACCTTACTAGGTCAATAGCATAGTAAGTTCGAAAAAAAAAATTACCTAGGGTGGGCCAAAAAAAGCTCTTAATTTATTTTCTTTTACCATAAAAATATCATCTAAAATGATGAAAATTAATTTTCTTTACAAATAAGAATGGAAATTTTTGTGTTCCTATATGGAATTATAATGCACTCAAATGAATTATCCTCCAATGAAATTAAAAACATATAGTTCTAGGTATTGAGGTCTACAAAAAAGACCTGATATTGCTTAGTCAACTCATTTAAAACTTATTTGAGGTTAAAGTTGAACCTGATGACTTTAACAATTTTTCAATTTCTATTATAAATGGTACAAATTTTAATGGTGGTAGAGCCACGCTGAAACTATTACTGGTTTCAGCATGAATTGGTCGGCTTGTCCGGTGTAGTACCACCCTCTCATAGAAAACCGACGTGAAGTAACAGTGCTTGCATTGTTGCGTTTCGTTCGGCCAGTGAAAGCTCCGGATGCCCACCTCCGTTCCCCCCAAACACAGGCTGGCAACACACTTGCGACTCCCCTGGTGTTGTTAGTGTCCATGGACGGTGGTTATCACTTAACATCAGGTAACCCACCTGTTCGTTTGCCACCTATGAGAAAAAAAAAAAAACAAAATAATGGGTCAAAACCATAAAATGTCATTAATGCTCTTGTAAAATGACTGCAAGTCCATCATCTGTATTGGTGCTATTCTTAATATATATGCCAAAGTCAACAATTTATATTATCAACAATTTATCATGGAGTTGACAACTTCAAAAGGCAAATTGAAAAATGTTTGTGTTTGCCGGATGTCTAAAACTCTGGAATTTTCTTCCCTTCCTTCTTTCTCACCCATTCTTTCTCCATGCTAACATTTGCTATTTAGATCATACCAAAATTCACTTGTTAAACTACAAACTTTTTGTATTAGATTCATATTTGATTTACATCAATTTGAAGTTATGGGAGGCTTTGCTGAAATGCTCCCATCCTTCATCTCCTTCACAGTACTCTTTTTAACCCTGTAGCTCCTTTTTACCTAAGAAAATGGTTTAGTTCCTTCATGTATGTATATTGAAAATTAGAGATCATCAGAGAATAAGGTCCCAACACACCATAAATTTTTGTGCAAAGTCCCTCTCAGTCCAGGTCGCCCACTTATGGAATACATAACTCGTTTCTCGAGATGGGTATTTTTAAAAACTTGGTCAAACAGTCTAATTTTTACATGAACTCTTATGTGCGTGATAAGAAACATAAAAACGAATTTTAAGCAAAAATATATTTAACAAAATTTCTTTAGTCTTTTGTAGTGATTATACAATAGTTTCTTAAAACTTTAATTTACTTTAGTAAACTTAAAAGTTTATATTAAAGGAGGATATCACAATCATTTGTTTTTTAAAAAACCGAATGTCAAGAAACCAAATCAAAAAGATCTAAAGATTCAAGATAGCTATTCCATAGTTTTAAGTGATGCGCACATAATGGCAAACCTCTATCATTTTATATATATGGATTACAAGAATTAGTGAGTACAAAGCATAGTAATACCAACAAATATAAGAGAAGTAAGCTGAGCAATGGGAACAGTTACTTCTTTAAACTCTTGTATATCTTATTGCATTTAGGGAAATTTTCTAGTTTGGTAAAATATACATTATAAAACAAAACTACGGAACAGATTCATGCGATTATCATCATTAGATTAATGAGGAAGGTTTAGATATATAATTTGTCAAGGTTGTTTTTATTATCTGGGCGGGATAACATTCGCTGTGCCTGCTAGTACACACAAAGTATAATATTGATGGTGAAATATCTAATGGGAAGGACCTGTTGATGATATAGTATCTTTAGAGTATATTATAAGTTTGTAAATGGTTGTGATATACGTAACTATCACCAGCTAACATAATAACTATAATATAAAAAATGTTTTGCGACCCTACTTAGGGGATAAGTACAAGATAAATTCTGCAGCTATCAACTATGGATGTGGCAGGTGGATTTTATAATAATTATGGGCATCAGAACATCATCTTATATAGATGGTCTCGGTTTGTATACTCCCGCATTAGTTGCAGGGTATATATTTATAAAATGGGGTCACATTGGTTTATAATATCAAATGTTATTCTACAACATATAAATAAGTAAACAATGAAGAGATAAAAGATATAAATGTTACCGGTTCTCAGTCAGGAATACTGTTTGTTCGCAATTCTGTAAATCGTCGTCATATTCGTTCACAAATTCCTCCGTCGGCTCTATTTTGATTGTAACACTAGTTAAATTATGGAACGCCATATTCTATATATTATACGATATTCGGAAAATAAATATAAATAATTTCATGTATTACTCATTATATTATTTTCGTAAAATCTGCACGGTATTATTTTATCTAACTACGTCAAACGGCATATTTCATTTTGTGGTACATCGAAAATAGAGATGCGAACGAGATGGATTGAATAAAAATTATCATTAGGATATCAGTTACATATTGGAATTAAACGATAATCAAATTCCGTTTTATAATACATAATATAATAATATGGCAAATAATTCATCAAAATAATATTTACGAAATATCTATGAAAGAGGTTTTTTATAGTATGCATTTTTGTTGGTTTATAGATCTGAGGTTTACTTTTAAAGTTAAGTTATGTATTCTTTTTATTTGTTGACATTGTACATCATTGTCATTGCATTATTATTTGATAAATAATATACTATAATTATTTTTGTATCCAAATCGATTCTGGATGCAGATATATAGAAAATTAATATTATAGTATCGTATAGTTATTATATTTTTTTAAATAAAACGCTATAAATTGCATTTTAATGTCTTTTAATTTCTTTACACAAGTACACACATACGTTTTTGTAAAAACGTTGTATTATTATACTTTAGATACGAAAACTTTTCGATAAGCAAAATCTTAATATAAAATAAATCGAATCACAATCGTGTAATTACAATACCAATTAAAGTTGATATTTAATTATTAATTTTTAAAATAAATTACTATTTTTATTATGACATATAGGTTTAGATCTTTGACGATGTTCAATTGTTCGACCAATACAGAAAAATAGTAACCCACAAAATTTCAATGAACTGCGTCCAATAAGTATCCTTCCCTGCTTGTCAAAAATTCTGGAACGAGTTGTGTACACTCAAATTACAGAATATCTTCAAAGTAACAGTATTCTATCGGATCTTCAATCAGTTTTCAGACAAGGACGTGTACTACTACGGCTTTATTAGACGTTGTGATCAATATTCTTGAGGCACAAGATCGAGGGGAAAGAACTCTTCTTGTTTTGCTCGATTTTTCACGAGCGTTTGATACTATCAACATACATTTACTATTAGCTAAACTACGTTACTATGGATTCGACCAAAATACTATCAAATGGTTTCACAGTTATTTAGCTAATCGTTCACAGTATGTTGAAATAAGAAAACAAAATGGATCTTCGGTTGCTTCTTCCCTCGGCCCTGTCACTCGAGAAATTCCTCAGGGATCTATTCTTGGAATTTTACTGTACATTATATACAGTGCCGACATTACCCACTGTTTGCATGATTGTAAATACCACATGCATGCGGATGATCTACAACTATACATGTCTTTTAAGTATGATGAACTAGGGGCATCGGTTCATAAAATTAATGAGGATCTCAGTAGAGTAATATCCTGGTCTGAGCAAAACATACTTGTCCTCAATTCCACCAAATCTAAATTCATGGTTTTAGGAAGCAAGATGCAAATTAATTATATTATATCCGCCAATCCAGTGATAAAGATTATGGACAAGAATATAGATAGGGTTGATATAAGTCATAATTTTGGATTACTCATCGACCCGGAACTTCGTTTTTAGTCGCACATAAATAATGTTATTAGAAACTGCTTCTATAGGTTGAAAGTACTGTATCGCTTTAGACAGTATTTTAGTATCACATTGAGGAAGCTACTTGTTAATAGTTTAGTTCTATCGAGACTTAATTACTGTGATACAGTGTATGGTCTTTGTTTATTATCGCGTACTGATCGTTTCATCCAGCGTGTGCAGAATGCTTGTGCCAGATTTTGCTTCGATGTCCCACGCCGTGGGCATATTACACCATTTTTGAATGACGCAAATGTCTTAAAAATGGCGGCACGACGCGAGTTACACATGGCTACGTTACTTTTTGGGCTGATTAAAACCAAAAACCCAAAATATCTGTATGACAAGTTAGAGTGGAGACAAGATAAGCACACGTATTTTTCATGTTCTCGCACCATGACTAATCCATTATCGATACGTCTACATAGAACTACCGCTTTCAGAGGAGTTCCGATCGGACCGTCGACCGGACGGTTGTCCGTTTTGCTGCGCGCGCTAAGTTCGATTTTAATACTCGTGATTTAGTGACGTCAGTTATTGTGTTGTTCCGATCCGGCACACCTGCGCTGCACACCTGCGTTCCACACCTGCGTACTTTTTCCTGGAACTGAGTGAGACCTTTCCTTTGTATTTATTTATTGCTTTATCTATTTCTTGGTATATTTATTTATTTACTCATTTATTTATCTATTTATTTACGTATTTCTTTAATTCTTCAGTGATTTATTTTTAAATTTATTTACTTTTTATTGTTTGTTTATTTAAGTAGTCTTATGTTATTTTTCCCCTGTCTCGCTCAGGTACTTATTTGCGTTGTTTTCCTATTTTGTTTAGTTTTAAACAGCTCCCTTTGATCCGGACTCGGGATAGTCCGTTAAATTCATTAAGGCGCGCCCCCCTGACCCTCTGGCAGGGAGGTTTTACATGTCTTCCTCCACCCCATTCTCCTCTTCAGGCACCGGTATGGCCTCCGATCGTGAAGTCGGCCTCTTAGAGACCGAACTTCTCAGCCTCCGACGTTTCAGCTCGAGTATTTGTCCTCGTCTCGTAGACGATTACGATGCGTACGCTGCAAAGCGTCGCGTCGATTTCCCTCACTCCTCCAAGCCCGCTCCCTCGATCTATGCCAAGATCGAGGCAAGCAACAATTTTCCCACCCCACCCGTTCACGATAGTGACGATAGCGATAGCAATTCCGATTCTGGCTCCGATATGGAGCAAGACCCTCCTGCTCAGCAAGA
>MU159465.1:99806-119843 GCA_015888305.1 Antheraea pernyi | reverse complement strand
TATCGAGTATTGACTACACAGGTCAATTACTCATTTTCCACGAGATCTCGGAGATCTCGGCGTACGAAGAAACCGCCCGAAATCCTCTTCTAGGTTCCGTCACGGCAATTCATAGATTTCCAGCCATCGCGGCTACACTACAACGCCCCCACGCGGAACCCTCGAGATATTATTATCGCGATACACTGATGACTCACCTACATTACTTGAACACACATATGAGATCATCTCTCCCACACACGTGCACATACATACACATGGTGCGAGGGTTTTGTTTTTTTTTTCCCTCATCGAACTGAATCGAATAGTTTAGTTCGTTTCATTCCGATATACACGTATTCATTTGTGAATCATACAATTTCGATTGTATGGTTCACAAATGTATATATGTATGAATAGCTTAGAATAGTTAGCTAGGTCAGACGCGACTTTTTCCAGGTAACAGCCCAAGCCGAGGTGTGCGTGCACCCTTGTGTATGTTACCTAAAACCCAAATCGGTTAAGTGCCTTAAGCGCCAACCTTAGTAGTCCGGTGAAGCTGTGAAGACCCTGCCAGGTCAATAGCGTAGTCAGTTCGAGAAAAAAAGACCGCTTTCAGAGGGTCATTTAAATATGCCACCACTCGTTGTTGGAACAACATCCCACCGCCATGGCGATCCAAAAAGAGTAAACTTAGCTTTAAACTCTCATATAAACATTATCTATTGCGATTTCAAACTCAGTTATTAAAGTGACATATAATGTATTCACGTAGTTCTATTGTAAGTTCTGTTTATTGGTGTGTATTTTTATTTATTTTCTACTAAATTTATATTTGTTTTGTTTAATCCTAAATTTGTAGTTACAGTAGTTATATCTCTTTAGTATTACCATCCGTGACGTGTTACGTGTGTCTGTGTTATTTGTTTGTTCATTTCAAATTTTGTATTAACATTAACATCCGATATAGGCTCCCATCGAAAATCAGCGCTGCAGTACATGTGTGTACATGTGTACAGTGCATGTACTCACAGTATTGTAGATTTTTGCTGAATGGGTTCGCCAATTGTTGGACATCTATTTTTCATTTTTAAAATGTATTTTTTTTGTCTGTCTAATTAGTTTGTGTAATTTAATTTAACTGTATGGTTGTTCCAACAATAAGGTAATTATTTCTTTCTTTCTAGAAATTGCTATAAAATAGTAAAATATGATAAACTACGACTTTACATTAATATACAACATGTTTATAGTTTTTAGTAGGAAATAAGTCAAGTGTATTTTTATTTTTGTAAGTAATGACACTTAGATATGATAAAGACTATTTAATTAATAAGAATGGATGTCTGTTTGAACTTATTTTGTATGATTAATTCTGAATAAAAAGTTTGATTTTTATTTTCAAATGTAATAATATTTTTATTTGAAAAAAGGGCTATGAAGTTATTATAAGTTGTAAGTAACTTTGTAATTAAAACAAAGATCATGGTGTGTAGATTACACCCAAAACTTCCACTTGAAGCTAAAAATTACTGTCAGTCATAACGAGTCAAATGAAGTACTTATAACTTAAAAAACAATTTAATTTTTATATAAATTGAAGAAGAACATTTAAGTTTCAAGGGCAGAAAAATGAGATGTTTCAAATATTTCTTTTTGAAGAAGTCCTTCCATTGTAGTTCCATGTTTAAAAATAAATATGAATCATATAACTCGATTGAGTTTAATTAATCGTAATCGGTAACATCCCTATAGAACAAATAAAAACATTTGACATTATACTATGGATTGTAGAGATAAAGAGAACTGTCGCATATGGGGGACATGTTGGAAAAGTGTCAAGCACTAAGCAATAAATAATAGTTCTAAGACTCCCCAAAATGGCGCTAGCATAGGCAAAAGTTGGGGATAGTCCAAAATAATCATGTAAATGTAAGCTGTAGCGCCACCCTAGTTTAATGCATTTGACGGACACTTTTTCAAACACTGCATGGTTCTTCTTATCTCTACACTCCATACAGTTAATCCATTAATGAATGTGACCAGTATATAAATTGCTAAAACTACATTATTGTATATAATATTACAATAAAAAAAAAAAATACACGCAACCGAACGTAGTAACCTCCTCCTTTTTCGAAGTCGGTTAAAAATCATAATCTAACACTAAAGTGCGAAAAAAGGGTTATATTTTTTTGTGATTGTTATTAGAATTAATATAACTTGTAGTGGTGTTAAAGTTAGGTACTGTAAGAATGAAAGTAAAAAATAAAAAGACATATATATTTGTGCGCTCTGTGACAATTTTAAATAAGAGTTTATATGTATTTGACGATAATTATATTTATTTAAAACCCACAAGAAGGCAATTTTTACACACCGTGTTGTTTATAGTACAAAATTTAGTCGCGTGTCAATGTGTAAGCATGTAAGTGCTACATTTTTAATGTGAAATATCTAATAGCGTATTATGTGGTTAAATCAGTTGTATCCATACATTACGAAACAGATTTGTTGTAATATTATCTACACTCATCAAAAAAGTCTAAGCAACATGTACTATAAATTAGTATTTTAGGATGGTTCTTCACATTATAACGTTGTATTTTATTTTTAAAATAATATCTTTAGGGTTCTATGATGTAAAAATAACAGCTGTTGTCTTTATAAGTTCTTTTAATAACAGAAATGAACAATATTAGAATATACTGTAGAAACTAAGATACATAAGAAACTAAACTTTTTTCTTACAAAATGAAATTTATAAAAAAAATGTATTTATTGTGAAAGAATAGAACAATTTAATACAAAGTATGGTCTCCTCTGCTATTCAGAACTTGTCGGCAACGATTATTCATTGAATTAATGAGACTGTTTATGTCATCTTGCGGTATTCGCTCCCAATGGAATTGTAGCAAATCCTTCAGCTGTTGGGTTGTTGTCGCTCCGTCCAAGTCCTTCAAAACACGTCTCTGGAGCATGTCCCATGCGTGCTCGATGGGGTTGAGATCTGGCGATTGCGCAGGCCAGGCCAATACCCGGATGTTCTCCGTTGCAAAGTATTCACTGGTTCGCCGAGCTGTATGTGAACGCGCATTGTCATGCATTAACCTAAAATCGGAGCCAAAGGTTTGTGCAAATCGGTAGACATAAGGTCTGAGAATATCCTCAATTTAATTTTCAGCATTCATGTTTCCATTTACAAAAACGAGCTCAGTTCGCCTGTTCTTCATAATACCCACCCACAACATAACTGTTGTTATAACATAACATAACTTCCTGAACGCACCTGAGCCTTTCAGTATTTCCGGGCCGACGATACACTCGCACCCTTCTTGTATCAGGCTTAAACCCGAATCGCGACTCATCGGAAAACATAATTTTATCCCATTGTTCCTGGGCCCATGTTATGCATTCTCTACACCATTCTTATCGACGAGCGCGATTCCCGTGACGCATCGGTGGGCACCTGATTGAACGTCGAGCTCGGAGGCCGTACTCATGCAGTCGATTTCGCACAGTTTGAGGACTTACATCAACACCACTTGAAATTTGTAGCTTCAAACTTATCTCTTGAGCGGATAACATCGGCTGGCGTCTTGCAGTCAGTTGTATGTACCGGTCTTACCGACTGGTTGTACTCCTTTTACGGTCTGGATGCTGTTCAGCGGGTTCTTCTGTATTATTGTAGCGCTGCCAAAGACGACAAATAACACTTCTATGAATGCCAAAATGTCGAGATACCCGAGATTGATTACTTCCCGCTTGCAACATCCCTACAGCTCTTTGCATTTCGTCTGCCATCAAATGACGTCGCTTCATGACGTAAAGAATATCTAACAATTCAATTTTGTCGCTAACTTTATTTAAATGGTTGGTAAAATTATAAAATCAAGACTAAACGTAGCTAGATTTAATTTAATAATTTTATTTGTTACTGTCTGATTTTGTTAACGCCACCTACTCTTATTTTTGTTTTTCCAAAAGTTTTAGCTTACTTTTTTTTAAATAACATAGTACGTACGTACTAACATAATTTTTAAAGTCAATTACCAGTTGGATTCATGCATGAAATAATGAATTGTACAAACGAAAAAGCAATTAGTTTTAAAAAGTGAAATAAGGTGATGTGATATTGGAATTATGTACAAAAATGTTTGTCGATGTATATTTGTGATTATTGTGTTTGTATCGTGTAAGATTTGTTTCATTATATCTATATTATTTGTCTTAATCTTTATTAACAATAATAGAAAAAAACATATCTATGGGTTGTGACGTTATGGCCGTATGTTAGAATATAAGGTCAAATTTGCCTTTGCGTATGGTATTGGGGTTTGCCGCATAACGAGAACAGAGGATTATCGAGAAAGACGGAACTATAAATGCCTATGTCAGCGAGGTACAGCGTAGTCATTTATTTATGTAACAGCAATACCGTAAACGGCATTTTAAAAAATAAATTAAATAGCGTTATTAGTAACACAATATTTTAGAAAATTTGATGCAAGTGCAATCGCGTTTTTCGCCTAGTTAAAATATAAAATGTAATAATAGTAAAATATGGCATACTAACAAGCAACCTAGCTTCGCACGAGTGCAACGTATTGATGTGGCGTTAAAAGATATTCGAAATATTTATATTGGTAATTGAATTTATGTTTGCAAAAAATTAGATAAATTGGATTTAATAAAATACCAACATATATGCACAATGTCAAGCGGGTTTTTATGGTGGCGTTTGGAAATTACACCTCTGTCCTCTCCTGTGCGTGTAAATAGCGTAGTGGTGTTTAATGGTGGTAGAGCCACGCTGAAGCTATTATTGGTTTCAGCACGAATGGGTCGGCTCGTCCGGGGTAGTACCACCCTCTCATAGAAAACCGACGTGAAGTAACAGTGCTTGCCTTGTTGCGTTTCGTTCAGTCAGTGAGAGCGCCGGAGGACCCCCTCCTCTCCCCTCTCCTCTTCCTCTCCCTCCCCTAACCCTTCCCCCAAAGGGTGGCAACGCACTTGCGACTCCTCTGGTGTTGTTAGTGTAAATGGACGGTGGTGGTCACTTAACATCAGGTGACCAAGTGGGTTCGTTTGCCACCTATGACATAAAAAAAAAGAAAAAAAGTCAGTTAAAAAAAAAAACTGTTTTTTACATTTGGGAACGCGGACCAAGTCGCGGGCACAGCTAGTCTTGAATAAAACATTCAGAATATAAGGTCATGTTTTAATGTCGTAAATATGTTTCACAGATACGAACACTTATAGAAATAAAACAATTTACAGAGGACATAAGAAGTATTGGATGAGACCAAAGAAATATCTACCAATTGTGTTTATTAATACTAAGTATGTTAATTTTATAGTTTACTAGCGGACCCGGCGGACGTTATCCCGCCATGATAACAAAAAAAACCTAGAATCAGATCGCAGAGCCACCTACCGGGTCCAATTGTCCAAATCTAAATAATTCTCAAATCCACTGGAACGCACACAAAAAAAATCATCAAAATCAGTTCAAACGTTTAGGAGTAGTTCAGTTATATACACACGGACAGATATATATATATATGTGTGTAGGTATATATTTTATATCATAGGAGGGGGAGTCGCAACTGCATTGCCAGCCTGTGTTGGGTGGAGGGAGGGAAGGGGAAAGGGGAGGGGAAGTGGTCTTCCGAACTGACCGAACGAAACACAACAATGCAAGCACTGTTACTTCACGTCGGTTTTCTATGGGAAGGTGGTACTACCCCGAGCGAGCCGATCCATTCATGCTGATACCAAATAGTTTCAGCGTGGCTCTACCACCTACACAACATATAAAGAAAATAAAGATAAAAATGTTTATGAAATTGTTAATGTAACTAACAATTTTAACTTGATAAGTATTAATACTGTATTTGTCTAAATAGCTTTCGAATTTGAACGTCACTATTTCTTTTAGAAGATATGATGAGTATAGTGGGCTATACTCAAAAAATATATATATATATATGTCAGAGTATATATGTAGAGCCTGTAGAGAGCCGAGCACACGGATGGCATTATCCTCCATTTGTATGTATTTTCACAACACGACCGACACTTTGAAATGAAACGACGACTTCTTCGATTCTTTGTCTTTTAATACTTTTACAATAATCTCAGAGACAAACCCTCGGAGACAATAATTATCACTTAGCGACAATAACGATAGATCTCACGATCTCACAAACAGTAATGAATAAATGAACCTTGTACAAACTCTTGCAAGCACTTATAAAGGAATCGCCTACCTTCACCTACCGACAATCCAAGTGAAGGAAGTCGTAGTTTAACGAAGTACTTAATCTATGATGTTGTACATAGTTACACTTGATGTTCGCTAATAATTCTAATTATAAATAAATAACTATTTTAACACCATACATTGAATAATTACAATGTCATTAATTATTTCAAAGTAATTCACCGTTGTAACAACCGAAGTACTTACATTTTCCTTATTTGCTATAAAACTCTTTTTAGATCGACAATTATTCTAGTAATTACAAAGTAATACTAATAACATAGCACAATGCCAATATGTTTTAATTACATTGTTATTCATTCTAAATAGCAACTTTACTATTCTATCTCGACTGCACATAGAATGGATTTCCGGTTTTAATAAATAACAAAAGGTTCCAAATGTTACTTAAATCTAGAATAATTCTATTACAATTTCACATGTCCGATTTTAATTATCGTGACACTAATTTAGGTCTACTTTAAATCAAGAATCAAATCAAGTTAGAAATGTTATTGCACGACGCCACTATTTCTTAAGATGGTGTCTCGCGTCGTATGGCGTGACACCGGCTTATTTAGTTACTTCTATCAGTGCTTATATGAATAAACATATGGAATGCTTAGAAGTTATGAACAGTTTAATCAATCTAAATTACTCAATAATTTACAAGAATCCACATTAACAATAATTAAATAGAAGTGCATTAACAACACATTGCCTATATTGATTAACATAGAAAATAATAGATGGCAGTGTTAGCAAACACCTATGATAATTCGAATCTTCGTAAGATTCTGTAATAAAAATATGCGTTACTATTTATCGCTCGTGGAAGGAAACCCCTTTGAAACCGGACCGTCCGAGACCATTTCGGTTCCAATGTATGGGGATGAATTCCCTGCCGACAACGAGCAGTGCGATGGTGGAAAGCAGCTACAGGCATAATGTTAAATAGTTCCTCGGAACACAACCCATTATACAGTCGGTAGAACACACATAAAGAGGCGACGTCTCTCCGCAGATTTAGTGGTTCGATACCGTTTGTGAGCTTGGGATCGTCAACGATTCTCATAGCTCGTTTTTGCGCCGAGTCAAATGGTCCAAGCTGATATCCAGGTGCTCCCGCCCAGAGATGGCAACAGTACTCCATATGGGGTCGAACTTGCGTTTTGTACAACAACAGTCTTTGCCCAGGGATGAAGTACCGTTTCGCCTTATTCAACCGGCGCAAAAACTAGCTATGAGAATCGTTGACGATCCCAAGCTCACAAACGGTATCGAGCCACTAAGTCTACGGAGATACGTCGCCTCTTTATGTGTGTTCTACCGTCTGTATAATGGGTTGTGTTCCGAGGAGCTGTTTAACATTATGCCTGTAGCTGCTTTCCACCATCGCACTGCTCGTCATCGGCAGGGAATTCATCGCCATACATTGGAACCGAAATGGTCTCGGACGGTCCGGTTTCAAAGGGGTTTCCTTCCACGAGCGATCCGGTTGTGGAATGACCTTGCTGAAGTTTTTCCTAGAGACTACAATATGGGGTGCTTCAAGGGGAAAATAAATAAGTTACTTAAGGGTCGGCAACGCGCATGTAACGCTTCTGATGTTACAGGCGATTTCCGGTTTTAATAAATAACAAAAGGTTCCAAATGTTACTTAAATCTAGAATAATTCTATTACAATTTCACATGTCCGATTTTAATTATCGTGACACTAATTTAGGTCTACTTTAAATCAAGAATCAAATCAAGTTAGAAATGTTATTGCACGACGCCACTATTTCTCTTAAGATGGTGTCTCGCGTCGTATGGCGTGACACCGGCTTATTTAGTTACTTCTATCAGTGCTTATATGAATAAACATGTGGAATGCTTAGAAGTTATGAACAGTTTAATCAATCTAAATTACTCAATAATTTACAAGAATCCACATTAACAATAATTAAATAGAAGTGCATTAACAACGCATTGCCTATATTGATTAACATAGAAAATAATAGATGGCGGTGTTAGCTAACTTTCGACTGCTGGATGCTCCCACTATGACATACATATATATATGCCTTCACAGACTTCTTTGTAGATCTACAAAAGATGAATATCCCACCATGTACTGTGTTGTTATATGTCAAACGGTTTAAGCAGCGTTGACGATGAAAACTCCCAGCTTGGCTTGACTTTTTCCGACATTTACAACAATTATCGTTATATTTCAACCAATTTACACAAAATCTTGACAAATTATATACTTCAATCTTCCTCATAAATCACTTTATTTACTGGTGAAAACCGCATGAAAATCCATTTAATAATTTTAAGCTTATCGTGAACAGACAGACAGCCAGAGAGACGTGGCAGAGTAATTTGTTTTATATTATGCGATCTATGCGACGCAACCATTGCGATGTTAATGTTAAATTGTATTCCTTCTCTACTCCATCTTATTTTTGAAGTGAATACTTCTTTAGACGCGATGAGCGGTAATTTTGGCAGGAGATAAATCTATAATTTCGCGTCATGACATGCTACGTCAGCATGACCGGCCATATTTATCTTGCGTGACATGCGTCATCGCTAGATGTGTAGTATTTACCTGTGTACAAGTAATATTGATATTTTGCACGCTCATCATCCGTTTGATTGATTAATAGATTTTATAAAAATGTATATAATTATTGCTTCGTGTGCCAACAGACACGAAAACCACACAGCTGTTGATAATTTCAATAAGCCAATTTTCTTATAAAATGGAAATATTGTCATTCACACTATAATTAATATGAAAATTTAAAAAATACACATATTTTTCATTGTTTCATTATTTCGTCCTGAACTCTTCACACGTTTGTACAATTTCAGCCATAAGATGGTGTATTGTATGGTAATAATAAATTTTAAGTAGACATTGATTTACAGCGGCACTAGAATAGTAGTCGGACGTCGAGACCGCGATTCAATACCACCTCGTCTCAAGAAGATACAGGACGAATCTAAGCAATTTCAATTGGATGGTCGGGACGAGACATACTACGAACCGTATTGGAACAGTGGAGAATGGGTTTTTCTACGGTAAATATGTTTTACTAGCTTCTGTCTGTGGTGTCGTCCGCGTGGAGTAGTTACTTTGGGCTAACGCAATCACGCAGCGGAAGCTTTTAAAAGAAAAAAAAACGATTTTGAAACATTCTTCATTGGTGCTCCGCTCCTATTGGTCTTAGCGTGACGATTTATAGCCTATAATCTTTTTCGATAAATGAGCTATCTAATCTAACACCTAACAATTTTTAAAATCGGACCAATAGTTCCTGAGATTAACGCGTTCAACCAAACAAACACACTCTTTAGCTTTATATATTAGTATAGATTAAAGTGAAACTTTATTCCATCGCCTCATATTTTATCGTCCTTCTATCGCATGTCTTATTACACCCATCGTGCGGACGCGGACTAGGGGTAAAGTGAAAAGCGTTCAGCTGAGCGGCCAGCGCCAATATGGCGGCGTCCATGGCTCAATTCAAAATGATTTAAATTAATACTGTCCTAAGTTTTAATATGCGTCTATCATCTAAATTATTGTATTTGTTATATGTACTCTGTACTCTGTAGTTGGATATCTTGTGTACTATTGATTTGCCGTTTGTGCTTTTACCTGCCGCTACATTCCTTTACCGTACAACCCAGCTGAAACTAAAATTCCATCCACACCATCTGGATGGATGGAGGTCTGCTACGGTGAGGTTCTCAAGGTCATTTCTGCCTCGTACTTCGACCTTGTAGAATCGACTCTCAGCGACGGTGTTTCCAAATCATTATGAGTTACAAACCTTCAAGAATCGAGCGCATTTTATTTAAAAGGTCGGCAACGTACTTGCGACTCCCCTGGTGTTGCTAGTATCTATGGACGCGGTGATCACTTACCGTCAGGTGACTGACCGGTTCGCTTGTCTCCTATGATATAAAACAATAATTCCTATTTTCCAATTAATCAGTTAAGATTATAAACTCGATTTTGATACTCTAAATCGAGTAATTTTTCGACAATTTTCACTTAAATGTCTACTATCCGAAAAATATTTCACTTGCATCGCAGTTTCATAAAACGATGCAATTTTTTTCTAGTAATAATGAATAGAACTAAAAGGCTCTAACGTACTTATGTTTCGCAAAGCGACAGAAGTAATTGAATATTGGCATCAAAATGTCAAATTTAGATAATGTATCTACTGGTACTACAATGCTGCCTCTCTGTAGACGTAATACCAAAATTTTCCCAGAAGTAATGGTGCGTGGAGTGGTGTGGTGGCGCTCTGCGTGGAAGAAGTGAAACTTCGTGATGTGGACATGAAAATAGGAAGGGGTAGCAATTGATTTTTAGTGAAATCATATTGTTTCTTTAAGACAAACTTTATTAACATTGCTTACAATTCACAATTGATCGCATCTTTTAATTTTCATTTTCGAGTGGAGAAATATCCAAATCTATAACATTTACAATAGGATTATGATAACTAAAGTAAGATACGATATGTTTGAGTTCTATTTTTCCAATATTTCTTGCAAAAACTGCATCAAAGTATTTTTTTTTCGAACTGACTACGCTATTGACCCAGCAAAGTTTTAACAGCTTCACCGGACTACTAAGGCGAGCGCTTAAAGCACTCAGCCGATTTTATTTTGACAACTAGTTCAAGGGTGCACAGCACACCTCGGCTTTGGCTGTTGCCTGATACATGCAATTCGCGATCTATCTGAGCTAACCTTTTTTTTTTTTTACGTGGAGAGAAAATCCATCGTGGACTGTCAGGCCCTCGGGGGAGAGCCTGACTTGAACCGACCACCAGCCATTGTGATGCCACGCAGGGTTGGTGCCATATGGCGACTTTAACCCTTTAACCGGCTAAAACTCCACGACAACCAACGCCGCACTATGGGAGTGTCCCGGGGTTGCGTTAGCAAGCTCCGCAACACCCCCTGGCGGCAGGGGTTTCCCACGCCACACCCGACTGAGGCAGCCCGGTTGTGAGACTGCCTCCCAGCCCGCCGAACCCGTGCAATGGGAGTCCGGGTCCCCCGCCCCTTTCTCCCTGAGTTCGGCAAGCAGCGGAGAGGCAAAGCCGCTCCGCCACCGACCCGCAATTGACTTTTTATTGAGGTAACGGACCTAGCCTTGAGCCGTTGCCGAGGTGGGCCTAGTCTGGTATAGCATCAAAGTATATTGGACGCTACTCATTGCTAACGCTCGCGCTGGCCTGTAATAGGTATACTACGCGCAAGCGTTCGAGTGCCACGCATTCACTCTCGCTCTGTCTCTTTCTATTAGCGTTAAACGTTCAACGCAACCTTGTTGGATATGGCATTAGAAGTTTCACTTTATAAAGCTGTCTTATTTATAATATCATTGGTTACATGACATAAGTAATTCTTTTGTTTTGAATAGTTATAAAATCGTGTACAACCAGTGGTACGCGTGGCATGGTATGTGATATAAAGAAGTCAGGGCAGTCGTAAGGACTGCTGACAGAAGAGAAAACTTAAAACAATTGAATAACTGTGATCTTTTTTATAATTATTAAATATATTAAACGTGAATGGTTAAAGAGTTGCAATACTTTCAAATGACATTAGGTACTCGATTGTCGTTGTAAATCAATAAAAAAATAGGTGCTTAATATTTTAACTAATTATCTAGAGAAAAACAAAACTGATATACTCTTAACATCACGTGATTTACACAAAAACGAATTGGTGTAAAAATAAGGAAACCGATGAATCACACCATGCCGCGCACTCACACCCACGTCCCGCACCTGGACCCGCGCTCTGCTTCCCTTTGTTCGACCGTGCGGCAATCAAATGATAAACAGTTACGTAATGATTAACCTTGAAAAGCGACCATTTAATATCATTCATTGAACCTAGGTGTAATTTTTATAAATTCGAAAACAAACTTTAACGAAGGTCCTCTTTGTTGTTTATTAGTATTTGTTTTAATATTATTATTTTATTTGTTAAAATAAATGTGACCATGAACTACCAAAGGATTTAAGGACGTTAACCTGCAAACAGTCACCCATTAGTGTGATTTATTTAAATTTCATAAATATTACATTGAAACACACATCTATTAGAACTCCGAATAATAATTATATACTTTTCTATACAGTTTATTAATTAATCAAACATATGATGTGCTGCAAAAAATCAATAAAAAAAAATAACATGTACGCAGGCTGATATACTACGCGTCGCTAGTCTGACGCAAGCCGCGCAAGCGCATTACGCTTGGTCACGCTTACTAGCATGTCATGACGCGAAATTATAAATTTATCTGCTGCCTAAAAATACCGCACCTAAAGAAGTTTTCAGTACAAAAATATTATTTGTATAACAGGACGACAACAATGAAAGAAGGTGTGGCAACGAACAGAACACGTAAGAAGTTTGAATTGTTTTTTAAAAATAACCTTGACCAAGGAGTTTTTGGCGGGATCTGAGTCTGTCATATAGTGGCTAATATATTTTACTAGCTGTTCCCGCGACTTCGTTCGCGTGGAATAGCTACTTTGAGCTAACGCTAACACGCAGCAGAAGCTCTCAAGAGGAAAAAAATCCCGATTTTGAAACATTCTTCATTGGTTCTCCGCTCCTATTGGTCTTAGCGTGATGATATAGCCTATAACCTTCCCCGATAAATGAGCTATTTAACACTGAAAGAATTTTTCAAATCGGACCATTAATTACTATGTATAAATAATATCTAAAACACAGTACACGAAAGAGTTTTTCGCATTAAGTTCCACCGAACGAAGTCGTCGGCACAGCTAGTGTGTAATATAATCTATTATAATAAACAAACATTTTAATAAAGGCATACATTAACTAAATATCAAACTAAGATTTCATTCCATGGCTCCGATACGAAATATATATAAGAGTTGTTGAGTTATGTATGCTTGGTACACATATATGTTTCAACAACTCATATATGTATGAATAGTTAGCTTAGCTTAGCTTACATAGGTCGCGAATTTCATGTATCAGGCAACAGCCAAAGCCGAGGTGTGCCGCGCACCCTTGAGCTAGTTGTCAAAATAAAATCAGCTGAGTGCCTTAAGCGCTCGCCTTAGTAGTCCGGTGAAGCTGTTAAGCGTTGCTTGGTCAATAGCGTAGTAAGTTCGAAAAAAAAAATTCATTCCATGGCGTGGACGTAACGCTCTTTCCTTACGTGACGAAAGTTTACAAATACAAACAATTTAAATCTTCATGTCGCATTACATTCCGAGTTGAAGGATAAGCATAACTTCATTCCCGACTGAGGTTCCCAGACCATATAGTTCTTTCTTTCATCAATAACGATAACCTTTGTCCTTCCAGCCGGTAGTCCGACCATACCCGGGATGACAACAAAGAGGTTTGTGAAATGGCCGATGGTTTGGTATAGGGATTGTGATTTACACTGTATGCGAATTTACGAAGACCAGTGAGTAATTCTAAATTCTTTGTTCGAAACCTGATCACTACGTATTATAAAAGACCCCTGCCAGGTCTGTCTGTCTGTTCGCTATAAACTCAAATGGTACTGAACGGATTTTCGTGCGATTTTCATCAATAGATAAAGCGATTCTTGGGGACGTTCAGGTGTGAAATTTGTCAAGGATTTTTTTATTATCAGGGCGGAACAACGGCCGCCAGGCGCGCTAGTAAACTTGTAAAGATGAAGGGAAAAAAATTATGTGTAACCTTACGAGCACACGATAGAAGTGAAAATTTATAAATAAATACATGCATATTAAAGTTCATATAGATTTCTCGATATTTATATGTACAGAAATAATAGGAATACTACACTGATTATGTACAAACATATCCATAATACTGTATATACGTAATAGTAACAACTTAGTTATTGTTACGATACGCTTCTTGTCAAATTATAGGTGAGGTTGATGAAAATTGGAGCCGAGTATACACGATTCAGCGTCACTAAGCCGAACGTTATGATTCAGTTTCATTCACTGTTAAATGCGCCTGAATAGGTTATCACATCGAATAGTTTTACTGTTCGAACTCATTATGGTTATAAGTTAAATAAAAAAACAGGCTGTGTCGTAAAGTCGTCGTCAAAAATACGACGCGACGTGACGCGGTGTTTTCAGCCGGTCGCTCCATCCAACTACTGATCGCGTCCGACATTGCGATCGGGCGAGAAACGGTGTTTTCAACTCAACCCGACACAGTGTTTCCGCCCACCATCTTTTGTCACACAAAAACGCTGGCGATCACAATTTCAAAGTCCTCTCATGAGAAGAATAAATTGAATTCGAATCAACATCCAACGAAGCTGTGTCTGAACACGCTATCAAATCAAATCAAATGAAATCAAAAATACTTTATTCAATTTAGGCCCTAGGAAGGCCTTATGAACGTCAAACCGGTTCGGAAAACAACCCACACATCGAGAAGAAACGGCAACAAACTCGATCTGGTTTATCTTTTTAACAAACATTTATAATATATTAGTTACATGTCACAAACGGTTTTAATAAATACACAGAGATGAGTCAAATCCAGACATCACCATCGTTCACATATTGATCCACTCTATAATATCCTTTTGACAGCAAAACCCGCTTGACATGGCGCTTAAATTCGCAATCCGGCAAATCGGTAATATCCTTTGGGATTTTATTGTAAAATCTAACACTGTTTCCCAAAAAACTGTTACTGGTTTTACTAAGTCTAAAACACGGGACAACCAGTTTGTCACAGTTTCTAGTATTTAGATTGTGCCGGTTTTTTTACGAAATGTAGCTTTTCAAGGTTCTTACTGACATACATTAAATTATCAAGAATGTATTGGGAGGGCAGAGTTAAGATACCGTACTCCTTGAATTTCGTCTTTAAGGATTCGCGTGGTATTGTAAACTGCTCGAATTGTCCGTTTTCGTAATAAAAGTCGACAAGCCATCATCGCGTTAATGCACTTTAACACAAGCGAAATCACGAGCAAGAGTTAGTTTAATAAAAGAACAATACTTTTTTTTTGCTTCAACAAAACAGTTATGGTCCTGTGTGCGCTCAGAGATTCAACACCACAGAATGGCAATACGAATATAAGAATTTTACGAGTATGTGTGAACTAGAAGTTGAAAATTGTATTTCAGAGAAAAAAAGTAAGCTTTTTTATATTTACACTAGTAAACCCGTCAGGGCCTTCTATCTTTTTAATGTCAGTAACAAAAAATAATAATAAAATATTTAGTCGAACAACATAAAAGAAAATTTCTAGGTCCCGATAACTGTACATTCGACTAAGTCCAAATAAAAAAAAGGGCGTGCGTACAAAGTACACATGTCAGAAGGGAAACTTCTTTGGCGAACTAATTTATAAGTCTTGTTTATATTTATACAAATCTAAAACTTTAGAAAAAAAAAATGATGAAAAATCTGCGTTTACTGCAAATGACGTCACTTCCGTTGCATACCTGCGTGATGTTACATCTGTAAAAATTTTACCCGCATGCGCCTAAAGAAGTTTCACTTCAAAAAATACGATATTAGTCAAGCTGTTTGAACTTATGAACAAACGTACTCAGAAATGATATATATATATAGATTATGTAATTACTTACTACGTTGCAAGGTTAAGTCATGTAAAATATTTGATTTCTATTGCGATAGGCTTAAATTAATAATTCATTGTCTTGTACAAAATATATGACTTACGAGTTCCGTGTTAAATGTTCAAATCACTATATTAATTAACCCATGAATTAAAGTATTAACTTATAACTGAATTAAATACCAGGAAACAATTATTGACACCATTTTAATACTTTTGTGAGAATAACTTCATAAAACTGTAGATTACAAATTAATCACAGTATTATATTTCAGTACTAAGATCTGTAACAATTTTTAATAAACATACTTTTTTTTCAAAATTTCATGAACAACGCCTTCTGTTAAATTTTTCGTGATGTTCTTTATGTTCAACATTATTAATACCGTATATATTTATGGTAGCAGACCTAATAATTGTGTCTGTTCAAAACAGTCAATGTTACATATATTCCTACTTTATCTCACACTGAAAGGATTGATCTTATTTACACCACAACTAATTAAATTAGCATTTAAGACTCGAAAAATGCTTTGTTTTTGACTAACAACGAAACTACAACGATAATTTAGACAAAGAGCCAACTAGAGGTCAGTTGATTATTTGGGATACCTTATGAATTGAATCAGTTTTGGAATGACAGCCACATGTCACCGAATAATAATGATCAGAAGAAAGCGCGAGGTATCTTGATTATAGTGCCATCTCTTAACAACAAACAAAAACTGTACAACAGTCTGCAGCAAAGTATATTCGTAAATCTCCATAAAGTTATCTTTTAAGTAGATATTCAAATAAATAGTTAATTAATTAATTCCATTATTAATTTCCTTATTTGTCTAGGGTGACACAGAGTTACCTTTTCATCATGTTTTGTATAACAAATTCAGTACATCAGTAACCAAAACCGGGGCTGGTAAATGCAAACCCTACAATATTTCTATAATTTTACTTTTATATTTCAGGACCAAGTAAGTATATGTCGGTGCAAAGGTTCCGTCTATAATTAGAAATATTCCCTACTTTAAAACAGGATACGAATGTAAAAGTATAGCGCAAAATGATTGGGTAGTCCTTCACCGAAATAGCGGCAGAGAACGAAAAGGGGTACACCTTTGATTTTTTAAGAGAGCGTGCTTGCTTTTGAGAGCTTCCGCTGCGTCTTAGCCCAAAATAACTATTGCACGCGTGCGAAGTCGCGGGCAAAACCTATTAACTATTTATATTATCTATAATAATATTATAAAGAGGTAAAGTTTGTGAGGTTGTAGGAGGTGATATCTGGAGAGTCGGAGAAAAAATGGTCGAACGAAGACGTTTCTTACGAACGCTGCCTTAACTATGAGAGATATATGATTGAGTTCTAGAGAAAAGTTGTAGCTTGATAATGCCTATTACCGCTCAACGAAGTGGGCACGGGTCGCCTAGTTCATACTATATAATTGATTTAGATATTCAAAAAAGATCACAGTTATTCGATGGCTTTGCGTTTTCATTTCAGTCGGCACTTCTCGACTTTTTTTAGAATTGCAGCTAATAAACATCATTATTCAATTTTTAAGTGTGGTATCCCATACATAAAAGTTCGGGTTGTGAGGAGCTGACAATTTGGAAGAATATACCTTCTGGATTTGAGGAGATACTGGCTAGGAAGTCTTCTTTGGCACCTTATGATTACTTAAGAACTACTACGCAAAAGTTATTACCTACTCGACCCGAAAGACGACGCACTACGACAGCTAATGGTTAAATCTGTTTTTTTAATTTTTAAAATCCATTTACATTTGTGTTCTGTTTCTGATTAAAATATATTTGATATAATAGGTTTGTTTCGTTCATGCGTTAGCGATATCATCATCATGATCAGCCTGTAAGTTATAGGCCTCTTCCCGAAGGCACCACGTCAGTCAATGACGTATTGGTGATTTCAAACTCTGAGATATCCACAGTTCCATGCTATCCCACATACGGTGATGCTACAAGAACATTTCTCAGTTTCAGGTTTCCTCACAATGTTTCCCTTCATCGTCACCCGATAGTGTTACCCAATGATATTACAGCTTTTTAGTTACAATATCATTGGTGTTGCCATTTTAATTTTTTTTTTTTATATCATAGGTGGCAAACGAACAGGTGGGTCACCTGATGTAAGTGATCACCACCGTCCATGGACACTTGCAACACCAGGGGAGTCACAAGTACGTTGCCAGCCTGTGTTGGGGGGGAAGGAAGGGAAGGGGAAGAGGAAAGTGGAAGGGGAGGGGAGGTGGGTCTCCGGCGCTCTCACTGACCGAACGAAACGCAACAATGCAAGCACACGAGCCGACCCATTCATGCTGAAACCGGTAATAGCTTCAGCGTGGCTCTACCACCATTTAATTTCGGAAAATTCGTTAGTACATTCTGGGACTCGAACCTTCGGACATCAAATTGATATTCTACGGGTCAAACCGCTATCACAACTTACTTAGTGTTAACGTCTACGTCCGGTACCGTGACACACCCGAGAGGCGAGACTACAACGCCACCCGGGGAACCACTATTGACCTGCGATACCGCGCTATTGACTCTATCGGGGTGTTACTACTGACCTCGAACGCTATTGGTGGAAGTTATCGGCTGTTCATTATTCATTCCGGTGTGAGACTACATCGGTGGCATATAAAGGGCAAGATGTCGCTGATCTGGGCGCACTCCTATGTGGAAGTTATTGTAAGGCGAAGCTCTGGCCAAATAAATAGTGACAGTATCTACGATGTGATTATTGTCATTCCTGACTGCATCGACACTATACGTGATTAGTGTAACAAATCAGAAGCGGGATTACCTGAATGTCCGTGCCATAACTCGAAGGGTAGGAGAACAAAAACGGCAATACAGTAAAATCTGAAGAAACTTACAAATCGCAAGAAAGATGTTTTTTTCTCACGGAACGAGATTGTGTCAAGAATAACTTTGTGGTATCATTTGATCGGGAAGCCTACATATCGCGTTATAAAGAAAAGGAAGTTTTATGGAGCGAAGCAGCGTCATGTTTCACTGATGGATGCCGAACTTTGGTGGTATTGCTGTATCCCTTCACGGTTATGTTTCGCAGGTATGATGAACTTATATATGATTACTACGTGGCTGTGTGATTACTACGTGGCTGTGTGATTACTACGTGGCTGTGTGATTACTACGTGGCTGTGTGATTACTACGTGGCTGTGTGATTACTACGTGGCTGTGTGATTACTACGTGGCTGTGTGATTACTACGTGGCTGTGTGATTACTACGTGGCTGTGTGATTACTACGTGGCTGTGTGATTACTACGTGGCTGTGTGATTACTACGTGGCTGTGTGATTACTACGTGGCTGTGTGATTACTACGTGGCTGTGTGATTACTACGTGGCTGTGTGATTACTACGTGGCTGTGTGATTACTACGTGGCTGTGTGATTACTACGTGGCTGTGTGATTACTACGTGGCTGTGTGATTACTACGTGGCTGTGTGATTACTACGTGGCTGTGTGATTACTACGTGGCTGTGTGATTACTACGTGGCTGTGTGATTACTACGTGGCTGTGTGATTACTACGTGGCTGTGTGATTACTACGTGGCTGTGTGATTACTACGTGGCTGTGTGATTACTACGTGGCTGTGTGATTACTACGTGGCTGTGTGATTACTACGTGGCTGTGTGATTACTACGTGGCTGTGTGATTACTACGTGGCTGTGTGATTACTACGTGGCTGTGTGATTACTACGTGGCTGTGTGATTACTACGTGGCTGTGTGATTACTACGTGGCTGTGTGATTACTACGTGGCTGTGTGATTACTACGTGGCTGTGTGATTACTACGTGGCTGTGTGATTACTACGTGGCTGTGTGATTACTACGTGGCTGTGTGATTACTACGTGGCTGTGTGATTACTACGTGGCTGTGTGATTACTACGTGGCTGTGTGATTACTACGTGGCTGTGTGATTACTACGTGGCTGTGTGATTACTAAGTGGTTACTGTGTGATTATGTGATTACTACGTGGCTACTGTGTGATTACTACGTCGTTACTGTGTGATTACTACGTCGTTACTGCGTGATTACTACGTCGTTACTGTGTGATTACTACGTAGTTACTGTGTGATTACTACGTATCGCAGTTTCTAATGCATGAATAAAT
>MU159465.1:47375-73041 GCA_015888305.1 Antheraea pernyi | reverse complement strand
CACATCTATAATTCCATATTCAATAACTCAATACACACACAACATACCTACAATTCTATATTCAATTTATATATCTATTCTATTATACTCGCATGAATTAAATCTAACAAAGTCTATACTAAATGTCGATAAATCTATATATATGTTCTCTATAAAATATCAATAAATCTATGTATAAAACGATTTATAAACTACTTATCGTGTGCGTCGCCAACAAAGGGAAAGGAACTTCGTTTCAACTGGGGGTCCATAGGCCTCTCAAGCTTTTTTTTTACATTACTGCCAATATATATAGATTAGTTTTTATTTTAATTGAACCCGATAGATGATGCTACGAACGGGTTGTAGGCTTATTTTAAAAGATTTTTCACATAACATCTGGGTATATGTTTGAGTAAGTCCCTTGATAGTTTGGATTCACAATTGGAACCGGTAGGTGTGACAGCAATCGGGTTTTAGGTTTATTAAAATTATTCGCGTTTAAAATACAATTGAAACCGGTGATAACCAATTTGGTGCAGACGAAGTTGCACGGGTCAGTTAGTATATATATATATACATTATATATTAATAATTAAACAATATAAAATTTCCATTCAATAGGGCTTTGACATTTATTCTCATTCTTTTAAGCTATATTATAGACTTTTTTTTATATTATAGAAAGTACTTTAAACGAACAGACGCGTCAACTGATGGTAAGTGATCACCACCGTCCATAGACACTAGCAACACCAGGGGAGTTGCAAGTGCGTTGCCAGCCTGTGTTTGGGGATTGAAGAGTGGGGGAAAGGGGAGGGGAAGAGGAGATGGGCCTCTGACGCTCTTACTGACCGAACGAAACGTAACAATGCAAGTACTGTTACTTTGCGTCGATTTTCTGCTAGTGGTAGTACCCCGGGCGAGCCGACCCATTAATGCTGAAACCAGTAGTAGCTTCAGCGTGGCTCTACCACTCCCAATTACTTTAATAAAGTTTAATGAACTTTAATAAAGTTTTCACTTGGAGACTTTTCTTCCCGAATTTATACTTGCAACGCACTAGTTTCGCGCCACGGCTTCACACGGGTGCTCTACCGAATAAAGTGATTCCAATTATGTCTGTAGAATACGACCATGTAGTGAGTTAAAATAACTCCAGTAAAACTGAGTATATTATATCTGTCAATATTCTCAATGATGTCTCTACTGTTTTATTTCTCACTAGCTTCTGCCCGCGGCTTCCTCTCGGGTTCTCACTTTGGGCTAACTTTAACTCATGCATTCGTTTATGTAGAAGTTGAACATATTTTTAAATAATACGTACGTTAATCCCGATTTTGAAATATTCTTCATTGGTGCTCCGCTCCTGTTGGTCTTAGCGTATGATATATAGCCTATAGCTTTCCTCGATAGATGAACCTATCTAACAATGAAAGAATTTTTCAATTCTGTCCAGTAGTACCTGAGATTATCGCGTTCAAGCAAACACATTTTTCAGCCTTATAATATTAGTATATAGATTCATTGATTGGTCTATTAACTACATTTTTAACTAATGCGTATGATATTCGAAACATTTTCTTTCATACAAACCTTGTGTGAAGACCTTGAAAATTTAAATTCTTAAACTCTTAATTCAGTTTAGGCCCTGATAAGGCGCTAATGAACGTCAAAACTACCATCAGTTCGGAAAACAATCCAGTCATCGAGAAGAACCGAGAACAAATTCGATCGGGTTCTTCTTCTTAACACATAAACATATATTTCTAATACATGATACGTCAGAATCGTATCGTTCCCTTATTGATGCACTCTATATAGCTTTTTGACACTAAAACCCACTTGATATGGCGCTTAAACTCACAATCCAGCAAGCCGGCAATATCCTTTGGGACTTTGTTGTAAAACCTAACACTATTCCCTAATAAACTGTAACTGGTTTTATCGAGTCTGAAACATGGGACCACAAGTTAGCCACAGTTTCTAGTATTGCGATTATGGCGGTTTTTAAGAAATCCATCTTTTCAAAATTTTTGCGGACTTACTTTAAATTATCAAGAATTAATTGGGAGGGCAGAGTTAAGATACCGAATTCCTAAAACTACAAACACAACAAAAAAAGATTTTGTTAAATATGTGCAGCTATTCCGAAGTCATGGGGTTACATACGTTTGGCAATTGATGTTTTTTCAAATTATATAAGTGACAAAATCATTTTAATTACGTACAAGACACAATGAAATTCAAACGAATTTTGACCATCGGACGATTGCTAGTAAAAATAAAAGGAAAGTCAAGGAACCTTAATAAGTACCTATAAATTTATACAATGATATTCCTGTATATTAATGAGTGCAATTCAATTTTAATCAAGCCCTTGTCATTCAGTGTTCTGATGTGCTGAAGAAGTGTTGTTTTTATAATATTCAATAGCATTATTTGGTACGTGGGTGGATCCAGTTAAGAAACTCCTTAAGCTCAAAGATGTCCGCAGGTAACGCAAGATAAATTTCAGGATTATATCAGTATAATTTCATTTACAATCTTTTATATGGCTTGCTCACAAAGCAACCACGACTTATTGAAAGGCATACACATTATACATACAATCAATAGTTACCTACTATTTTTAGCTACTTTTATTTTACGTTTTCTATTTCTGATCTCCTCTATCAGTCAATCCATCCAAACTTTCTTTGGTCTTCTTCTATAGTCCGCACCAAACTGTATATCTACTGGTGAAAACAGCATGAACGTCCGTTGAGTCGTTTTTGAGTTTATCGTGAACAGACAGACAGACGTGGCAGAGTACTTTGTTTTATAATATGTAGTGATTTCCAGACAACTTAGAAATAAGTAAATGACAATTGTAGATTCTCATAATAATATTTTGCCTTTGTTTCATGTTAAACTCTTGACTGACTATATCGACTGCTCCTACGAATAGTGAGTCATCTGCAAAATCCTAATTTTACAGGAGAGCGTTTTAAAGATAAATTGTTTATTAACTTTTTTCGTTTTTGTAATAGGATTATGATTTTTTTTAATTTGCGTTGTGATAATATTGTGATTCATTGGGTAATTGAATAGTAATCCTAATTTATTAAGTTTATGATATATTGTAGTTACCTTTGTTTACGTCATATATATCATAGCAATTATTGAGTTAACTGTCACTTACAGTTATATTCTATGTATGTGGCTAAAAACAGTGTTTTTAGTAAATGAAAGTAATGTAAATAGCTCAATGTTGAAATATTGGATTTGATTTAATTTCATAGATTTATAGATAAAACTAGCTGTTACCCGCGGCTCCGCACGCGCTTTTTAAAAAATGTATTAGCGAAATGGAAAATTGTGAGTGGGTGTGTACATTACAGAAAAGTTTTTTCAAAAACATTTGTAACTACGACACTCACGCCAACTGTAACATGTAACGTGTACATTAGATATATGAATACAAATAGTATATCGAGTGGGATGGGATTTATCATCAGCAACATAACTGGAACTTCAACCTACTATATACCAAACTCAGTACTCACTAACACTATATAAGAAAGTAATGAAAATTATAAGCTATACATTATCGAACAATATATCTTAAATCTTTTATTTTATAGATAGATATAATATGCCCGTATTGTCAATATACTTAAGTTATTCTTATACGTTGCTATAATAAATGAGTTATGTAGAAGCAAACGTGGTAAATAAAACAATATGGCCGCCAAATTGACCAAAAAGATGATATAATTCATATTACATACAAATATATGACTTTCAATTATGTATATTTATTCTTGAAGTCAGTAAGGCACACGTCTCACGTCATCAATTTCACATGGACTAATACATACGTAGCAGTCAATCACTACATAGTGTACCAATTCAAATAAAAAGAGAATCATTAAAATCGGTTCATAATTAACTAAAATATCGATTAACACAGACAAAAATTCTAAAAATCATTGTTTTGGGTTCTATTGCATTTATAAAGACCCCTAATAATAGTTTTTCTTATATATACTTAATGTACAGACAGCGGTCAGTTACATTTTTATTATATGTAATATATAGATTTTCTATTTCAGGTAAGCATTAAGAACTAGATTAAATCACATTCAGTCTTTTAATAAAAATAAAATTGTAAATGGTAAAATGAAGACATAACTGACAGACCATAGATGAAACCACTTTAATCTTCTAATCAATCAAACGTATGATGAGCTGCAAAATAACAATTTTCAATTTACTTGCCAAAAATACCGCTTAACACGTCTAAAAAAGGTTTCACTTCAAAAATAAAGAAACAAAAATTATTCAATCAACATCAGAATTACCATCGTTACTAGTAGTATCGCTTGCAATTAAAGTTTTATAAAACAAGTGATATTCCTTGGGTATCACTTCACTTTGACAGAGGTTCATTAAATCTTTATGTTTATTTTTATCAATTGGTAGCGGCTTTTCATAAGCTGGGGTTAGTAGTAAATCCATGTCATTTACTCTTTGGTTTCGTGTGTTCTTTGGTTTATTTCGGCAATTAATCCAGTTATGAGAATCATTTTCAAATTTGTACTTAAATAAAATTTTATAGGGCTCATTTTCTTCTATTCTAATTTCACAGACTTTATTCCATGATACATTTGTTCCATCTCCCGAAGCTGTCCAATTATTGCAGCGCTTTAGATGTACCTTAAAGTCTAGAATCATTTCTTGTGAAACCTCAGTGACTACATAGGGCTTTCCATCTGTTTTGGCCCATCGAAACGCGGCATACCACTGATCAGGTGTATAAATTACCTTGTCCCTAGTTTGTTTTTCTATTAAGGCATGCATGCTGTCTCCTTCATTCTGTGTATGACCGACGACGAGAAAACGATGAGTAATACTTATCTTAAATTTGTAACAAGCATACATATACATTAAAAATACTATTCTATTACGATTCTGGCCTCCACAATTGTCAGACCAGAAACGATAATCTTTGAAACCTTTAGATACCGTAGTTTCAATAAATCTGTAAACGTAGCTTGCTATTTCATTAGCACCTCTCTTACCTGTCTGTTGATGCCAAGAATAGCAGAAACCTTGCAAAGAAGCCATATTAAAAATAGTAGAATTATACAACGATAATTTCCTTTTGTAATAGAACGTACTGACATTTCCATGCGGTACATTTAAACATTTTTGTAAATCAAAACATGCAGATAAAACCTCTTTATTTCGCGATGCCAATTCTTTATCCTGTGCTTTTAATTTTCTGGCAAGATCTCTTTCTTTTAAATGCATTTCTTGTTTTTCTTTCTCTTCTTCAGTGACATGTTTTTTATTTTCAAATATTTTACATTCTTCACATTTATCTTTTTTAGGCTTATGAAGACTGATATTAAAATTCTTGTTTACAATATCACGATATTGCCGTACATTAGAAACTGGGACAGTGTAAATTACTGGATCAAACCACTCCTTGTAAAGGTTAAACATCTTGGGAAATGATAAGGATCCATCCAAATATTTACGATTGGAATTTTTGCGAGTGTGATGAGCTTCCACAGGTGAAAAAGCTTCAACGTGGTCAATTACACTTCGCATCATATCAGGTGAAATAATTTTAGGATGATTTAAATGTTTTCCTCGTTGATCAGATTCTACAAATCCGTTACCACTGTCTAATTTACCCAGAGCTGTATATACAAAATTATAACTTATTGAGAGGGTTCTTAGGAACATTATCTTGCAAACTGGTATTTTTGTTATATTAACATTATCTACTGGTTCTAAATTCGGTAAACTATATTTAAATGTATGAAGACGTTTCGAATTTTCCGAGATTACACGTACTTTTGGTGTTTTCTCAACATATTTAGTGATAAAGTCCCACTGTCGCGAATGATCGCCAATGCTCCAAAATAAATCAAATATTTGTTTTCGGTTCTCTTCTGTGATCTTATCATAACATTTCTGACGGCAACCTTGAGGGCAGGGCGGTTTTAACTGTTTTCTTGGGTTTACTTTTCCTTTTCTAGTAGTATATTCTAAACCTCTATTAAGTTTGTATTTTCTTTGGTTATCTTTCCATTCTGGACTAAATATTTCTCTTAATCTGCCTTTGTCTTTTCTAATATTTATACGTCGTTTGTATTGACTATCTGACTGACTTTGAGTATTAGGTGATGATTCGATATCTTCCGCATAAGAAATAGGAGTCATAGGACTATTAGGTATATAGTTGTACTGACATTTATCGGGCTAGTTCCATTGGAGAACGAAACAGCTGGTGAAGGCATTGGTGTAGTAGTCTTAGTAATAAATCCAGTTACTGAGATAGGCGAGGTATTTCTTGAATTTTCTATTATAGACGGTGAAGAGGTCGGCTGATTATTGGTGCAAGTTGACGCAGATGGCGAATCAAATATATGTTCAGGAAATATGGAAGCATTGGATGACATATTCTCTAGAATTCGTTCATTATCTTCGAAGTCAATGTCGTCTAGTATTGAAAGTTGGTAATTGGTGTAATTAGCACCACTAGGTAATGGTGACTCTGAAAATAAATAATTTTACTTAAAATGGATAAAATAGTTTTAGTTATGTATTAATTAATAGTAGTTGTAGGTATCTATATTACTAAAAGTTCACCAACCCGTCCTGGACTAATATGTATAAGTTCTCATACTGAGGATAGGCCTGTGTTCTTTAGTAAGGCGTCAAAAGAGCTAATAATATAATTACCAACTATTTAGTAAAATTATCTAAGGCTCGACAGTATCTGAACGTATCTGGAGTACAAATTTTAATCATCAATACTGAGTTATATCGTCATCTGGTGCGACGTATACCGGTATAACTTAAGTTGACTCAGTGCAGCGTGTACACGGAGATAAATAATTTTGTAATTATTATCTAGATTGTCTATGTTGATTATTAACTAGATTAAATATCAAATAAATTTTAAAAACTTACCGTTTTCGCGATAATTTTCTTCTGACTGGTTATATTCAACGTTTTCCTTAATAGATTCATCTGGTAAACATTTTATACCTAGTAAATAAAGCATACGTCTTGCTCTAGCATTTCGTAGTGACCTCTCCATGCTGAATACTACTCCAATAAAGACATTAAAACTTAAAATATCGTAAATAAATGATCTTAAAAACAGCAATCCAAAGTAACGTGCTTACGCGCCGCAAGAGCGCTGTACACTGGTGCAACTTGTACTTGTACTATTTCGCCCGCGCCATCCCTCCGCGCCCCACAACGTATACAGGAATCCTGTTGTTACCTCAGTATAGTACGTACAGAAATCAAAAACAGCTAAACTTGCACCAGTATACGTTCGATTATCTCCGTATCTATATGTGTTTTTCAAAGTTTTGTGACCTCAGTTGATAAATAAGGTCTTTTAACTATCAAATTCATTAAAAAGTCAAAATATCTAAAAATGTTAGTTGACTCACTATACTTAGGAGGCATCGATATTATGTACAAGCCTAAACTTACGGCCGAATCACAACGGCCAAAAAGATTGGCGAGGACTATACGTAATATAATAACCTTTTTATTTCTATAGTTTATAACGAAATGGATGCAACAGCGGCCTTGGAATTGGAAATCGTTGGAAGGCAGGAACCCAACGTCGAGGCAATAGATAACGGTGGTTCGGATATTCAGAAGTTTTATCGCGGCACCACAGTGCTTGTCACCGGAGGGACAGGATTTCTGGGAAAGCTTCTTGTTGAGAAACTTTTGAGGTAAAAAAAATTGGTTGTCTGTAAAGTCGGTTTACATTTATATTACGTTATATATATACATATATATTACGTTTATAATTTTACGTTGTAACGTGATGAAAAATTGTATACTTTTATGAATTGAATTGAATTATCTATATCTATATATATAAAATATGATTGTAAACGTGTCTGTACTTTTTAGATTTTTGTGAAAATTTGGAATAATTATTAAAATACATTTTAATCATTTTTTAATATATCTGTCGGTCTATCTGCCAGTTAGTTTGTTTGAACACGCATCACTGCGTAAATTACTATGTTCACGATAAAACCTCAAATTCAGATGACTTTATTAATAACGTTTATTATTTTTTTCGTGTTACGTGGTGAGTAAATTTTATAATATACTCTATTGTTTTATATGTAGTGAATTGCATTATTCTTTTTTTTTGAAGTGAAACTTCTTTATCGACGTAGGGACGAATTTACGTATGTAACGTTTTTCGGTTACGCGCCATCTTAATTTCTGTACATTTTTCCGTTACGCGCAATGTTTATTTCTAAAGGTGCGCTCACAATAATCAGATTCCGTGGAATGTAAACCATATATTTCAGTTATCATAAGCCATTGATTTCAAAAATATATAATAACGATAATAATAATAGTAATAATTCTATTATAATTAATGAAATATAATTGATGAAATGCTATTATAATCTGAGTAACAATAAGGTAAAATAATCGAATTATTTGTATCCATGTTTATAATAATAAACGCCTTTTGATTAAACTTTATCTAATTTAGCTTTATTTAACTAATTTCTGTAAAGTTGTAAATATAGTAGATAATTTTTCGAAAAATGATGTCATAAAGAAGTTTCACTTCTTACGTGTGTACACTGATACACGCACGTATTTTTTTAAAATTTTATCTACACTTTTGTTAAACATTGTGCACAACTTTAATAGGAAGACAAATTTAGTTTTGTAAGTTATTAATATTAATATCTATTTGGATATATTTAAATAGTTTTCTATTGTTGAGCCAGATAAAATAAAATAAAGATAAGAGAAGTCTAGAGAACAGTGGCTCTCAAGTATTGGAGCACATATATTTGGCGTCAGATTTTCAACTTACAAAAACAAGCCCTGACAACATGCTACGATTCTATCACGACGTTTTCCTTCACTGAGAACGCCGGCAGTCTTTAGTATTAACGTCATTAACGTACACAGGATTTACGTAACTAAGTTAGCTGAATTATCGTCAGACAGTTAGCTGGATTTATGTAAGAAAGTTAGCTGGATTTACGTATTAAAGTGGCTGGATTTACATCAAAAAGTTAGCTGGATTTACGTCAGTAAGTTAGTTGGATTTACGTAAGAAAGTTAGCTGGATATACGTAAGAAAGTTAGTTGGATTTACGTAAAAAAGTTAGCAGGATTTACGTAAGAAAGTTAGTTGGATTTACGTAAGAAAGTTAGCTGGATTTACATAAGAAAGTTAGCAGGATATACGTAAGAAATTTAGTTGGATTTTCGGAAGAAAGTTAGCTGGATTTATGTAAAAATTTAGTTGGATTTCCGTAAGAAAGTTATTTGGATTTACGGAAGAAAGTTAGCTAGATTAACGTAAGCAAGCTAGCTGGATTTTCGGAAGAAACTTAGCTGAATTTACGTCAGAAAGTTAGCAGGATTTACGTAAGAAAGTTAGTTGGATTTTCGCAAGAAAGTTAGCTGGATTTACGTAAGAAAGTTAGTTGGATTTACGGAAGAAAGTTAGCTAGAATAACGTAAGCAAGCTAGTTGGATTTTCGGAAGTTAACTGGATTTACGTAAGAAAGTTAATTGGATTTACGTAAGTTCGCTGGATTTATATAAATTTAACTATCTTCTTTACTCTGGCGTAACTAAATATGCGGGATTTATGTAATTTCGCTATATTTATGTAACTAAATTCGCTCTAAGTAATGACGTCACAATGCAATCGAGCCAACCTTAAGCTGTGACAGAAAAGCGTATCACATTGCTTATCAAGTGTATAAATTATTTAACTTCATTGTTTTCTACATACAGAAATAATTGGAACAAAATTATCATATATACTTTGGGCATATATTATAAATGTCATTGCTTTCTTTTTGCTTGGTCATTATCATTTTAATGATTTGCAAGTAAATAAGTAAGAATTTAAAGTTGGTTTATGTATTTTGTTGAATATAAACTAGTTATCCCCCGCGAGTACATACGGGTTAAAATACGATACGTAGTCAATATTAAATCAGAGATTTTCTCCACCTAGTGGTGAGTTATGATGCAAATTGTTGCATAAAACTATATAATCGTTTCGCCTTAAAGTTATAAATAAAATACTCTATTTTGCGCATGCAAAAACATTTCGAAATTTATTATCAAATCTCGGACATTCTTTTTAGTTCTTTTTTGTATATCATAGGAGGCAAACGAACGGGTGGGTCGCGTGATTTTAAGTGATTACCACCGTGCATAGACACTAGCAACACCGGGGAAGTTGCAAGTCCGTTTCCAGTCTGTGTTTTGATGGAGGGTGAAGGGAGAGGAGGGGGAGAGAGGAAGTGGGCGTCTGGCGCTCTCACTTCTTTTTTTTTTATTAACGCGGGGAAATCCCTTATGGATACACCACTCTCTCGGGGGGGAAAGTGGGTTATGTCCGACTCGCACGGACTAAAACCCCACGGTGTACCGTCCGCCGTATGGTAGGGGCGGCCAGGGATCGATTTCGGCTCCCTTCCCTGGGAGCTAGAGGCGGAGGTTCTTGCCGCCGTATATCAATATACGGCGGTTAAGAAACGGATGGGGGAGCCTCTAGCTCCCAGAGAAATAGAGGAAAGAAGAAGAGAGAAGAGGGATGAAATGGTGGAAAGGTGGAGGCGGGACCTGGCGGACGCGCGGTACGGTCGATACACGATCGACGCCGTCCGCCCGGTCCTGCCGGATTGGCTTAAGAGAGGATGGGGCTCACTGACGTTCCGACTGGTGCAGGTCCTGACCGGACATGGTTGCTTCGGTTGGTACCTGTACCGGATAGCACGCAGGGAGCCGACTGCCGTATGTCATCAGTGCGGCGTTGACCCGGACACCGCGCAGCACACTCTGTCTGAGTGTGCTGCGTGGGAGGAGCAACGTCGCACTCTGGCTGCGGCGGTAGGGCAAGATCTGTCACTGCCGAGCGTGGTTGCGGCCATGCTCGGCAGTGAGGAAGTGTGGAACGCAATGGCCGCCTTCTGCGAGGAAGTCGTCTCGCAGAAGGAGGCGGCGGAGAGGGTTCGTGAGCAAGATCCTCAAAGTGACCCTCTCCGCCAACGGAGGACAGGCAGGAGGAGGCGGCAGTTTGATCGCCTCCTCCCACCATAGCTGGACCGGGGAGGATGGGTCGGGGGACCCATCTTCCCATTGCACAGGTCCGGCGGAAGGAGGAGACGGCCGGTGTGTACCCGGCTGTCTCCTAACAAGACGGGGCCCGGCGGCGGCGTTTTTGCTACTGGGCCAACCGCTGGGGCGGCACGATGAAGTCTATAGAGATCTCGTGCCGCCCCAACTATAGCGGCAGACGTACACCGTGGGGTTTTAGTCCGTGCGACTCGGACATAACCCACCCTCTTCCCCGGGAGGGTGGCGTATCCATAAGGGATTTCCCCACGTTAAAAAAAAAAAAAAGGGATCGAACCTGCAATGTTCCTGGGAACCGTTTCTGCAGCAGCCTGGCGAGTGATACTAGTAATAGCTTTAGCGTGGCTCTACCACCTACAAAAGCTGCAACTGCTAATGCATTGGATTCGTTCAAACACATGTACAGTGCTCTTCCCGAGGATATTTGGATGCCATCAAGCCTATATGAAGATTTGAGCAAAGATACCCTTCTGGAGCGATGTGTCGGAGGCTTCACGCGGAACAACAATGAGAGGTTGAACCAACTTATTTGTAAAATTTCACCAAAGCACTTGAGCACCTCTGCCATCATTGAAATTGCAGCTTATGTGGCAGTCAGTGTCTTGAATCAAGGTTCTTTTGCTTTACTAACCTTCATACAAGGCGTGGGAATCAGTAGTGTATCAAGAGCTCATCGCTGGGCGCGATCAACTGACTCCATACGTATAAGCAGAGCAGAGCAGGAAGCCGGAAGACAAACTGAAGAAGGCAGGATTCCTCGTAGACAGGAGCAAAAAGGTGCTTTAGATATCATGAATAATAGCAACATTCTTTATTGATTGCATTGCATTGATGATTTGGTTTGAGGTAAGCTAACAAAATTCGCAAATGAAAGTTTTATACCACATATAGTGTTCAAAACTTTAAAATGTTTTCTTCAGAACTCACGTTTTTAAAGTCGGTGCCCCTCACAAATTCAAAACTACTGCACCGATCCTTTTGAAATTTTGAACACTACTTCTATACATAATTTACGTAAATCTGGGACCTTTTTTCAAGGAAAATTGCAATTTTGAAAAAAACCCTTCCTGCTTCACCTGGGGAAAATTATTATCTAACGAATGAACTTTAATTTTTTGATTTCAGATGATCCAGCACCAAGTTATAATAAAGAGATTCTAACTGTGTCGTCACAAAAAAATCGCATAGCATGCCTTTTTTGTACGAATTAACCTTACCCCCCCCTTAAATATCTTTATTAAGTTAGTCACTCGGAACTTTTTTTACAAAGATTTTCAAAAGTGGAGACACGTTAAATTTATTGTATGTGTATATATTATTCATATATATATAAGAAGATATAAATACATGATTACCTTTGGTTATAGCTTAATTCGTTTGTTATCAGATGCTGCCCGGATATACACAAAATCTACCTGTTAGTTAGGCCTAAGAAAAATACGAGCATTGCAGAACGTCTCCGAAAACAATTCAGTGATATCGTTAGTATCTTACATCGATCATTAACGGGATGGATTCTACCAACAAAATATAATTATTTAATATTTTTTATATTGTTATTTATCTATGTCTGCCTATTTAGACACGATAATGTCCACATTACTGGCTGATTAGCTACTGATCATTCCATGTTTCAGGCTCACTAAGACCAGTAACCGTATTTAGGTAATAGTGTTAGATTTTATAACAAAATCCCAGAGCATATTACCGATTTGCCGGATTCTAAGTTCAAGCAAGTTTTATTGTCTAAAGGCTATAGGATGGATAATTATGTGAACGATGGCGATGTCTGGAAATAACAACACTTTCTGTGCATCTGGCAAAAACGAATAATATTGCTTTTTTTTTTAATGTGCCTATAAAAGATAAGCTAGATCGAGTTTCTTGCCGGGTCTTCTCGATGAGTGGGTTGTTTGTCCGAACCGGTAGTCGTTTTGACGTTCATATGCGCCTTCTGAGGGTCTAAATTGAATGAAATATTTTTGATTCTGATTAGACGAATTTTTCGTGCGATTTTGACACTGTGTACCTTGAGCACCATTTGGGGCAATGTATAAGCTTTGTTTTCTCACAATCTTCTCAAACATATATCTCACTTAAACATTGTGGTAGGAAGTTTTCTAAGTCCGCCTGGCTGACCTTATCAAACCTTGTAGACAGAGACACTCCATAATTAAAGAAAAACTATATGTAGTCACCAGTGCAGCTTGAATGAAAATCAACAATACTTTATTCAATTTAGATCCTGAGAAGGCTCTTATGAACGTCAATACTACGACCGGTCCGAACAAACAGCCCACTCATCGAGAAGAACCGGCAACGATTTCGCTCTGGTTTATCTTTTCATCGGGCATATTTTAGTAAAAATGCTTTATAATTCGTTTTTACCGGATGCACAGAAAGTGTTGTTATTTCCGGGCATCGCCATCATTCACGTCATAATCCTCCCTATAAATAGCCTTTTGGCATCAAAACCAGCTTGACATGCTGCTTGAACTTCGTATCCAGTAAATCGGTAATATGATTTGGGACTTTATTGCAAAATGTAATACTATTACCTAAAAAAACAGTTACCCTTACCGAGCATGAAACATGGGATGGTGAAGCGTAATCCGGTGAAGCTGTTAAGACCTTGCTAGGTCAAAAGCGTAGTCAGTTCGAAAAAAAAAAATGGGATGGCGAAGCAATCACTATTTCTAGTATTTAAATTATATCTTTTACTGAATCTAGTTTTTCTAAGTATGTAATATTGTTTATTTTTAATTCACAATTGGAGTAACTTGCATTGATTAAAATTCTCTATTTTAGCTTTATGATAGACTCAGAAAGGAGAAACCAGATTTTATGAAGAAGATTGCCATTATTGAAGGTGATATGGGAGAAGTTGACTTAGGGATGAGTCCAGAGGATAGAACTACGATTGTCAGTGAGGTAAATATTAACTTTTTAAATATTTTATTAATTAGTAGCCGACCCGACCAGGCGTTGTTGCAGCTCGGTTACTATGTTTTATTCTAATTTTGTAGTTAGAAATATAAAATAACTCTAATAATACACAACATTATTTCATTTACATTGAAATAAAAATTAATGCAGAATAAAAATGAACCGTCACGGGACGCCTGGCAGATGTGAAATACACGTGTAACGTAGTAAACAACACTGTATACAGTATAGGTATGCGAGCTCAGTGCGGTAAAAGAGATTGCCCACAGTCGCTTGCGCATGGCATCGCGTCGCCACGTCTCACATACACACACCACGGCCTGTATTGCCATGATATCGCCAAGCCAACAATCAGGTTTACCCTCGCCTATAGATTTCACATCATAAAGCGAGGTTACGTAGCAAATAGATTAACAGAACACGTGCACCATAAAATGAACTGGGGTTGAAGGAGAAATTAAAAATTAAAACGTGGTGCCATCTATGGGATATCTATAATACTCGGTCCTACAGTTTTCTGTCAACAAACTAATTTAAAGCGCCATCTGTTCGAAACCGATAAAACTTACAATTAATAACAATAATCAACATTGGTAATCATTTAATTTATAATTTAAAAATATTGAAACCGTTAATCGAAATGTAAATTATAACATCTCTCAAGTTGGACCGAATTATATATAAATGCCAACACTGTTACTTTACGTCGGTTTTCTGTATGTCAGGTGGTAGTATGCTGAAATCAGTAATAGCTACCACCTAGTAAATATGATTTTTTAGCATTGAAGTAATTGTTATCGCGGTACACAGTTAATAGATAAAAGCTGTCACATATTCCCAGGTGGAGATTATATTCCACGGTGCATCTACAGTAAAATTTGAAGAACCATTGAAGAGAGCTGTGGAAATTAACGTAAGGGGAACTAAGGAGATATGTCAGTTGGCCAGAGCATGCGACAAGCTCAAATGTCTAGTATACATCTCTACTGCTTATAGGTTTGTATAGGTTAAATATTATAGTGGACGTTACTTTGTACTTCTGCCTGGAATAGATTGGCCGCTACCCAATGATATAATAACACCATTTTACTTATATTATCATTACCGCTACCACGTCTTAGTGCAAAAAAAACGTTTCATTTTATTTGCCCGAGTGTACCTGAAAAAGTTACCCCTGAAACTAGTCATAGAGAGAAAAATTTGAAAACGTGTTCCTTGGTTGACGGTAGACACTGTTGGTGTGTTAATGGAAATATAAAATATGTTGCAGATTAACGTGTAATAACCACTGTATCTTTTACTAGCTATTGCGCGCGACTTTATCCGCGTGGAATGGTTACTTCGGGCTAACGCTATCACGCAACGGAAGCTCTCAAAAGTAAAAAAAACGATTTAAAAACATCATTGGTACTCGGCCCGTATTGATCTTGATTGATTGATAAATGAGCTATCTAACACTGAAATAATTTTTCAAATCGGACCAGTAGTGTCTGAGATTGGCGCGTTCAACCAAATAAACAAACCATTTATAATAATAGTATAGATTATAAATAACATGTTTATATGAAGTAGCCTAATTATAGGCGTAATATTTTCGTAGCAACTTACCATGTTAAGTAGGTGCTATTTTAAAGTATCTCCATGCCCAAATACATGTCACTCAAGAAATGTTGCGTTTGGGAGCTAATATAAATTTGCGCTAAAAAAAAAGAGTTTTATAAATTGTATCTGATTCATTTCAGCAACTGTATGATGAAGGAGATAAAGGAGAAATTTTATGAAAGTCCATTCCCTGGTGATAAACTGATAGATCTGGTGGAAGCAGTCGATGAGAAAACAATAAATATCATCACTCCTGGGTAAGTTGATGAAGTTCCAGATCTTCGTGTTGATAGGGAACTGCTGGCCTTATGCCATAAACTACCGCACGATATGTTCCTACAACAATTTGTTATAAGCTTTATACTCTATAATAATCTACTTACTCTATAATAAGAATGTAAATCTAATGTGTCTCTACTTATTAGATTTTTGTGAAAAAAAAAATGTTGCAATAAATAATAAAATACATTTCAATCATGTTTAGAAATGTTTTTCTGTCTGTCTGTCTGTTTGAACACGCATCACTGCTCAAGTGTATTACAACTGCTGTGTTCACGATAAAACCAAGAAAACCAAGCATAAATCATAATCACCTCGAGTAACATTTAGTCTCAGTTTCATTAAAATCGGTTCACTCTATCAAAAGTTATTGTAATTTTAATGACGACGCGACTTAAGTACGAGAGTAAAGTAGATAGTAAATGGACATAATACATACGACTTTATTAGCCACTGTTTCGTACATCAGGGTCCGCGCGGACGAAGTCGCGGGCACAGCTTTTCCAGGTATAAATGATATAAAAGAGAATGGATTAAAATAAAATGTTATTTTCTTTCAGGCTCTTAGGTGACTATCCTAACACGTACGTCTATACCAAAGCAGTGGCTGAGGACATCGTTCACAAGTACTGTGCATGTCTCCCAGTCGCACTTTACAGACCCTCGATTAGTAAGTTTGAGAGATAATACAAGTGGAGGCAATTATAAGGACAGAAGCGAAAACTCGAAACAATGAAATAACTGTGTTCTCATTTGAATTTTTATTAGAGTATGGATTATTCCAATTTCATAATTTGTGTATTGAAATTATTAACATAAGTCTGGGTTTCACACCTATTGTCACTCCGAACAATAATTATATACATTTTTATATAGTTTATTAATTACAAACATATAATGAGTCCACAAACTCAATACAAAACATGAATATTAGACGTACACAGACTGTCACTAGTTTGAAGCAAGCCGCGTAAGTTCAATACGCTCGGACACGCTTTACCAGCATGTCATGACGCGAAATAATAACATTATCTCCTGCAAAAAATACCACTCAACGCGCCTCAATAAGTTTTCAATTCAAGAAATTGTTAGTTGATTAACTGGTTAAACAGTGCGGAGAATATAGATAAACTGTTGTCTAGCACGTGTTTTAGATATCTCTGCAACTCTGGTTACTTGGAACACAGTTGTGACCACTGCGCGGTTATAAATCGCCATCATGTTCACTTGAAAATATCTTCGTAAAAATAATAAAATACTTTTACAGGGCGGGACAATATATTTTTAAAATTCGTCGAGACGCTATTAATTAAGGAATAATCTTAGCACTGCGATTTTATACACTTGAATACAGCGCCATATCGAGTACTGACAGTATTAAGTAGAGCGGGTTAGAAACAGCAATTAAACAAAAACACTTTATTCAATTTAGGCCCTAATGGCCCTTTTAAGAGTGGTAGAGCCACGCTGAAGCTATTATTGGTTTCAGCATGAATGGGTCGGCTCGCTCGGGGTAGTACCACCCTCTCATAGAAAACCGACGTGAAGTAACATTGCTTGCATTTTTGGGTTTCGTTCGGCCAGTGAGAGCGCCGGAGGACCATCTCCTCTTCCCCCGCTCCTTCCTCCCCGAAACACAAGCTGACAACGCACTTTCAACTCCCCTGGTGTTGTTAGTGTCTATGGACGGTGGTGATCACTTTACATCTGGTGACCCACAAGGTCGTTTGCCAGTTATGATATAAAAAATAATAATAATATGTGCCTTACGTATGAACGTCAAAACTACCACCGCTTCGGAAAACAACCCAGTCATCGAGAAGAACCGGTAAGAAACTTGATCTGGTTTATCTTTTTAACAAATATATGTATAATATTCAGAATATACCAGTATTAGGTACATGTCACAAACGTTTTTAATGGATGTACAGAGATGAGTCGATTTATACATATTGAAGGTAGAATTCTTGATGGTCGTCGGTGTTTTTGGAATGCATTTTGTTGACTTTTGGTTAAAAAAATATTACCTCAAGAAGAAGAAACGAACTATATTTTTATTGAGTCCCAACTGCATATGTTTTGGGGTTGCCAGTTAACAGTCAAGGATGCAGGGGAGAGAGTTAAATAGAGTGACGCAAGATACTATTTGCTAAGGGCTAATAATATGAGATGTTTTTTTTTCTTGTTCAGTGATTGCGACTGCTAAGGAACCTATTGCCGGTTGGATCGACAATGTGTATGGCCCTACCGGAGTAAGTTGTAAACAAAGAAAAATATTTGTTCATTGCATCATTATATATTTTTATATCACTAGCGACCCGCCAGGCTTCTCACGGCTGCAACGAATATAGTGGCAAAAGTGTACGGCTAATTTAGAGAAAGTTATTGACTTTTTTTTCTACTACGATTACGGCAAACAACCATGCGGGCCGCCTGATCTTAAGTAGCCGGTGAATGCTTGCAACATTAGAGGTATCACATGCCGCGTTGCCGATCCTTAAATATTCTATTCACCTTCCCCTTGAAAAATTCCATACTATAGTCGACATTCCCTATGAAAAAAACTTCAATAGGGAGCTAATTCCATAATTGGAGCATATGTGAGAGGAAACTCCTCTGAAACCAAACCCTCCGAGACCATTTCGGTTTCAACGTGTGAGAGACAAGTCCCTGTCGATGACGACCGGTACGATGGTACTAAGCATATTTTCACATTTTGGTATTTACACTCCATCAAAGTTAAATAAGTATTATAAGTTTCTTCACATGCATTTGTTGTAATTTCTAGAATATTAATATTAGGCCTTTACCTATGAAATTGCAGTTTTGTATGAAAAAATTGAAACGATTTTTTTTTCATGTTTTTATTTGTATTAATCGAAGTAATCATCCATGCAATCAATGTATCTTTGCCAACGCAGTGGCAGTTTATTGATGCCCTTCTTATAGAAATCAGCTGACAGGAGGCAACAAATTCTTCAAAGGCATTTTGTAGTACCTCTCGGGTATTTAATTTTTTTCCCGCCAAGGAGTTATCCAAATTCTGGAAAAAAGTATTAGTATGTAGTCACAAGGTCTGGTGAGTAGGGCGGATGACGGAGAACTTCCAACCCCAGTTCTTGCAACTTGGAGACCGTCTGCTGTGCAGTATGAGGTCGCGCGTTGTCATGCAGGAGCATCGGAGACGAGCGATTGACCAATGCTGGTTGGAGATGTGCCAGCTTCTCCATCATTGTGTTCAATTCTTCACAGTACACATCTGCAGTAATGCTCACCCCGTTTGGTAAGAAGCTGTGATGAATCACAATGACCTTCACTTTTCTAGGGGTAAGTTTTCGTTTAGGGCATTGTTTAGGTGCTGAACCAGGATCCAACCAACTTACTGACTGCTTGCGGTTATCAAACAGAATCCATTTGTTTATCGCAGGTAACAATGCGGTTCAAAATTCCTTCATTTGTGTGTCTGTTGAGCAGTGCAAGGCACGTCTCAACGCGTACTTCGCGCTGGCGATCATTAAGTTCGTGGGGCACCCATTTGTCAAGCTCTTTTTGCCTTGCCAATTTGACGCAGATGGACCAATATTGTTTTGACGCTAACGTCGAAAGCTGCTGCCAATTCAGCCGTAGATTGTGTATCATCAGCTTCCACAATCCTCTTTAATTCATCATTGTCGACCAAAGTCTTCGGACAACCGCGGGGTTTATTTTTCACGTCGAAATTCCCAGAACGCAAGCGAGCAAACCAATAACAGGTGGTGCGTTGGTTTTGTAATGTTAGCTCCGTAAACGTCGTTGATGTTGCGTGCCGCTTGTGCAGCGTTGCTGCCAGGACGGTACTCATATTCCATAATTAATCGAATTTTTAACGTATCCATGATGACAAAAAAGATTGAAATGTGATGAAAATGTAACACTAATCAATAAACAAATAACTACTTTTGGAAAAAGAACTCCATGTTTTTAAAATAAAAATAATTTTAAATTAGAATTCTTAGCCAAACAAAAATTATTTTGATTTCAAAAGGCCAGTACTGCAGAACGGCAATTTCATAGGTAAAGACTTATTATTTACTTTTATCTTCATATCCTTTATTCCACTTAAGTAGTGTCAGCACAACATAGTTTCCTTTTCCACTCTCTTCTGTCACATCTCAGTATCTTTTATACACATGTCATTTTTCACCCAATCCATCCATACGTTTTTCGGTCTTCCTCTACTCCTATATCCGTCCACCTTCATACTGAAACCTTTATAGCTACTTGACTCATCTCTTCGTATGAGGCTAACCTTACTTCTCAACTTCTCTGCCACTGGCGCTATTTTCAAACTTCTTCTGAGGTATCCATTCTTAATCTTATCTATTTTAGTTACACCACTAAGAATGATACAAGAATGCCCCAGGTTTACTACGAAGAGACTAGGGCATATACCGCTTTGTAACAATCTTCTTATATGTCCATTTGATCTTTCGGGCTTTATGGAGAAGAAGTTTGCTATCAAAGCGTTAGACAATTTTGTTAAGCATGTGATCATTAATCTCAAGGCATTTAACGAACTTGAAATTAACACGACTCTCTGATTTACATCTAAATCATGACTGATAAATATTGGTGACGTTTAAATAATGCTCATGCAGCACGTCACGGGAAAGAGAAGACGTATTAAATTACGTTCACCACTCTCTTCCTTTATACTGTTGCTAGTTTCAAAATATCTTTGAACAAAATTTCAAAAAAATGGTAAGCCACACTTTCATCTTAACATTCGCTTCTCTGTCGCAGGAAACCTTTTCTCATTAGCCTCATCCCAGCACTCGGATCTATATAAGACAGACGATCTTATTATAGTTTTATATACCCCTTCCCCTTGAGTTTCAACGACATTCGGGAGTCACAAACTACCCCAGACATGTTTCGTCGTTTCATCCATCCTGCGTTTATTCTATAATATTATCTACCATTACTATCTGTCAATGATATTATAAGCTATTACTAAAAAGCTGTGTAAATACGTTACCTACATGATATTTTGACAAAACAAATCACACAATAACGCACACATACGTAAAGTAATATTGTAACGTCACACTGTCTTAGATAAAATGTGGCGGTAAGATGGCATATTCTCAATATCGGAAAAAGAAATAGTTATATGTTGCTTAGATACGAGCGGATTGACGTACAGCCGTCAAAAATAAGTTAGTTAGCCAAGTTTCAATAAGGCGTTGTCGAAGCGCTTATGATGTATATATATAGTTATAATATCATCGCTATCTGTCATTAAACATAATTATTAAAATCATGCCATAACATTTTACAATTAAAATGTTTAAATAACTTTGTAATAAGTTTTAGAATTTATAAAACGTATATACGATATATGCGTAAATGGTACAATCCAGGTACTAGCAGGAGCGGCTGTTGGAGTACTCCGTATATTGAATTGTAACCCAGCAGCGGTGGCTGATCTTGTGCCTGGAGATATGGTTATGAACGCTTGTATAGCAACAGCTTGGAAGACTGCCAAGGAATATTCTAGAAACGATGAAGACGAAACGTCTCCGAAACTCCAACTAAATGTTTACAATTTTGTTTCTTCCGAACAACAGCCCTTAACATGGAGTGAGTAAATTATTATATATACGGATTACGGAATAAAATCTTTAAAAAAAAATATTTTTAATACTTCATATCCAAATGTTTTTAAATGCTGGAAGTCACAGTATCTAGTGGATTGACTGGTAGAATATCGTTTCGCTGTCCGCAGGCACGAAACCCGACCGCCATATACCAACGAATGTTTCGGAATTCGCGTAAATTTACTAATTTATATCGGTAATATTATAGGCTGACGGTGAAGTAGGAAACCTGAACCTGAGAAATGCTCTTATAGTACTAATGTATGTGGGAAAAGATATAACTGTGGATTTCTCAGAGTTTGAAATCGGAAATACGTCGTGGGCTGTCGCGGTGATTATTTCCATACTATCCTTTGGGAAGAGGCCTATGGCTCTGCAGTTGGTCTCTTACAGGCTGATGATGATGTTGAATGTCTTAAGTGACCAGCTATATATACAAAACAAAGTCGGTTTAGTTACACCATTTATAAATTAAATACAGCTGGACCGATTGTTATGATTTTTGATTAATTGTATTTGTCTCTGCCCCAAATAGTAGAATCATATATATTAATACGCGAAGCCTAAACTTTGAATCCCTTTTTAACGGAATTGGGCGAACGGATGAACGTGAAATTTTGCATAATTAAAGTTTATATGGAGGAGAAGTGCAGAAAGCTATTTATTTTATATAAAATGCATTAGAAGTACATTAAATTAATTAAAATATGCATTACTCACACTAATGCTTCAATTTTACACAATATATACACACATGTAAATAAACAAGACATTTTGACAAATCTGTCAATAAAGAACTTCAAAAAAGGTTGTGAAAGAGGTTGCTATGCTCGACTGTATGTATTATTTTACTCTTACGTTCCAATTATCCTTTTTCATTCTACATTCAACAATGATATTAACCCTAATAAAATTCAAACTTAAAAAATCAATGAACTATGGTCGAATGTGAGCACTGGGCGCCCACTAGTATCTATAAAAATATCAGCAAAATTTACGAACAGAAAAATTCGTTTTGTCATACATTTAGCAAGGAAAGGGATCTATAATTAAATTTCGAGAACGGTTTGACTGTTTCGATGATTTTTAGTTTCATATTATTGTTAGTATATAGTTAGCATCATATTATTGATCACATGCAATCGATCTGAATGCAACCAACACACACATCAAATAGTGTAACAATAAGCCGTGCAACAATATTACGCGTATCTTTTCAATTCGCTTCAATAAAACAAATGCCTTCCTGGCCACATTATATCTATCTTTGTACATTTATTGAACTTAATTCAGTTTAATTATATGCTTTATCTTAATAACAATTGAATTTGATACAGTTAATAATTAACAAAACATTTATTAATTCCGAGGCGGTACGAAGTTCGTCGAGCAATGTTACGGTGATTCTATAATTAACCTGAGATTTTTTTTAATTAAGGCGAGCGTTTGAGCTCATTTTCATCTGATTTTAAATGACGTTGTGGTCTAAGATGGTAAACATGCTAAACCTAAGTACAATCCAAAAACAATGGCGACCACCGAGTGACACACTAACCATCGCCGGTCGCCGTTGTCATGCCGGCTTTCGAAAAGCTGGATATGCACAGGCTGATCCCGAAACGCGACCCACAGAAGCGAATCACTATGACGGACTTTTTCGCCATATACATGGTGGTTGCGACCCAGTCAGGCTGTAAAACCCTACCACCCCGCTTTCGCCATTGCCTCGTTTGTTATTTAGCAGGGTGCACCACGTGCAGGTGAGGTTGGCTTGGCTGTCTCAAGTCTTAGATGTTATTCGACATCCCCTACACCCCTTTATGTATGTTCGGGCATAAATTGGTTGGGGGTAGCCAAAATTATTATTTTTTTGACACATTGCTTGTCAACGGACAATCGGGATGATCGACCACTTACTCAGCGGACTTACTCGGCGGCACTTGTTCGAAACTCGCGCTTAAACTCGGACCCGCTCACTATACTAGCCACACGGCAGCTCGGAGATTTATATTTGTGCATTGTGTGTGTACGTGTTGGAAATCTGGTGCTCTCACCACGACAACGGCGGCGGAGAAGACATTATATCAAGTAAGTGAGCGTTTTATCCCCGTTATAAAGAGACATACTTTCGGCATTTATTTTCAGGGGTATCTACCTCCAGCCAATTTTAAATATACAGTCCACTTCCTAGGCTAGGTACCCCGATCAGTGTGGGTGTGGTGGTTGCCACCCCAATGTATATTTGATAAGGTATTTCATACTTCTCGTTTAGCTAGCTCTCGATTTCAAAAAGAAAGTTGAGCCATGAATAACGCCGACAGAAGTGAAAACACAAAACAATGAAATAAATGTGTTCTCTTTTGAATTTTCATATAAGTTATAGTGTGAGTGACAATATTTAAATTTCAGGATTTGTTTTTTGAAATTATTAAAATTAGTGTGGTTTTTATATCTATTGGCACTCGAAGCAATAATTATATACATTTTTATGAAGTCTATTAATCGATCAAACGTATGATGAGCTATAAAATATAAATATTACATATGCACAGGCCCTTACACTACGTGTCGCTAGTCTGACGTAAGCCGCGCAAGCAATACGTCCGGTCACGCTTACTAGCATGTCAGGCAGCGAGATTATAAATTCATCTCCTGCCAAAAATATCGCTCAACGCGCCTGAAAAAGTTTCCACTTAAATAAGGATCTCTTATAAACACTTAGGTGCTACAAATATTGACATAACAATTTTCCTTCCAGAAAATTTCATGAAGTATAGTATGGTGCATGGTAATAAACTCCCTTCTGTTCGAGCTATTTACTGCCATGTATTCTTCCTAATTCCATCTAGGATTAACTACAGTCTGTTCTGTTTTTTCCTCCACTGGATTCCGGCGTATATCGTCGATGGAATAGCTGTTCTCATCGGAAAACAACCTATGTAAGTAAAAAATAATTATTCGTAATTTCTGGTAATCATTTTCAAATAATCACTACATATTATAAAACAAAGTCCTCTGCCACGTCTGTCTGTCTGTTTGCGATAAACTCAAAACCAACTGAAAGGATTTTCATGCGGTATTCTGCAATAGATAAAGTAATTCATTAGGAAGGTCTAAACATATAATTTATCAAGGTTCTTTTTATTATCAGGGCTGGACAACGTCCTCTAAGTCATACTAGTAAATTGAAACAATTCTCTTGTTGATTTTACAGTAGTAATCAATTTTAAAAAGTAGAATGTTCTGGAGGGTTTCTTTACCTATTCCTTTTACGGAATCATAAACCGTGAAGAGATTGTAAGGTTTATAATATAACCGCTCCGCTCTTACAAATCCAATGTAAAATAGTTAGTAGTTAAGTAAAATAATAACTATAGTTGCTCAGAATTACCACGATTTTCGACAAAACTAATAAAATGAATGAAAGTATAGAAAAGGAGCGGACCAAGCGTAACTCCCCACGCGTTTTTTGAATCGTATTAAAGAAATGTACGAAGACGCAAGCGCAGTAAATAAAACAAAATGGCTGTCAAATTGACTATGGGGACAATATAAATCAAATTATTTACAATATATGACTTTCAGTTATAATTATTCTTCCAGTTAGTACAGTGCAGCGCACGCCTCACGCGCATGTTTACAGTGAACAATTAATTAATATAAGTGGTAAAATTTGTAATATCACGCATGTTGCTTAGACTTTTTTTATGTGTGTATGTTGTTCACTGTAAACATGCGCGTGAGGCGTGCGCTGCACTGTACTAACTGGAAGAATAATTATAACTGAAAGTCATATATTGTAAATAATTTGATTTATATTGTCCCCATAGTCAATTTGACAGCCATTTTGTTTTATTTACTGCGCTTGCGTCTTCGTACATTTCTTTAATACGATTCAAAAAACGCGTGGGGAGTTACGCTTGGTCCGCTCCTTTTCTATACTTTCATTCATTTTATTAGTTTTGTCGAAAATCGTGGTAATTCTGAGCAACTATAGTTATTATTTTACTTAACTACTAACTATTTTACATTGGATTTGTAAGAGCGGT
>MU159465.1:0-46733 GCA_015888305.1 Antheraea pernyi | reverse complement strand
AAACTACACTCATCAAAAAAGTCTAAGCAACATGTACTAATTTAAATTTTAGGATTGTTCTTCACATTCTAACGTTGTATTTTATTTTTAAAATAATATCTTTAGGGTTCTATGATGTAAAAATAACAGCTGTTGTCTTTATAAGTTCTTTTAATAACAGAAATGAACAATATTAGAATATACTGTAGAAACTAAGATACATAAGAAACTAAACTTTTTTCTTACAAAATGAAATTTCTAAAGAAAATGTATTTATTGTGAAAGAATAGAACAATTTAATACAAAGTATGGTCTCCTCTGCTATTCAGAAATGGATACGCCACCCTCCCGGGGGAGAGGGTGGGTTATGTCCGAGTCGCACGGACTAAAACCCCACGGTGTACCGACAGACCGTTTTGTGGGGGCGGAAAGGGATCGTTCAAGCTAATCACCCTTGTAGAGCCGCCCCCACGGTCCGCCCGGCAGAAGGTGGCCGCCGCTAAAATTTTAATTAATAGATGTTGCTTAGACTTTTTTGATGAGTGTATATTTGTTAATTTTCACGAGGACTAATCACAAGTAACAGTTAGTTTAAAATAAAATAGCTCATTAGTTAGCTATCTGCCAAGTCCTGTGAAAATCGGTTTAAACGTTTCGAACATTGCACTGCGGACTAAGTCACGGGTAATAGCTAGTGTAAAATAAAAAAAAACCTGTAATTACTTCTTATAATAAATCGCTTATATACCTATATAGATACATATGTCGGCGCCTACGCCACCGTCCCGCTCCCACACTACAGATCGCGTTGTTCGACTACGTCCCTTTCTAACACTCGACTTGTTTCGGTATAGAAAGAGCGGAGCGACTGCCGCTAATGCCAAGGCTCTCTTCGACAGCGGCTAGGCTTAAGCCTAAGTCCGTTCCCTCGGCGTGGAGCCCTTGAGTACGCATCTCGTGCGAATACAGTGACACAAAAATTTTCAACACTGCAACAACATTACACCTGCACACACATATATACACACATATGAAAGTGGAACGGTTTTATTTTTTTCCCTTATCGAACTTAATTAATTCAGAATAAAATTACCCGACATCCCATCCAAATCTTTAAAGACCAAGTTCAAGGAATACGGTATCTTGACTCTACCCTCCCAATACATTCTTGACAATTTAATGTTTGTCCGTAAGAACCTTGAAAAGCTAGATTTCGTAAAAAACCGGCACAATCTAAATACTAGAAATTGTGACAAACTGGTTTTTCCACGTTTTAGACTTAGTAAAACCGGTAATAGTTTTTTTTTTCTCGAACTGATTACGCTATTGACCCGGCAGGGTCTCCACAGCTTCACCGGACTACTTGGTAATAGTTTTTTGGGAAATAGTGGTAGATTTTACAACAAAGTCCCAAGGGATATTACCGATTTGTCGGATTGCGAATTTAAGCGCCATGTCAAGCGGGTTTTGGTGTTAAAAGGCTAAAGGTTAAAATTATAGAGTGGATCAATATGTGAACGATGGTGATGTCTGGAATTGACACATCTCTGTGCATCCATTAAAAACATTTGTGACATTTACTATTATATAGAATATATTATTATTCTAAATATTATTATATATATATATATTTGTTAAAAAGATAAACCAGATCGAGTTTCTTGCCGGTTCTTCTCGATGACTGGGTTGTTTTCCGAACCGGTGGTAGTGTTGACGTTCATGAGTGCCTTCTTAGGGCATAAATTGAATAAAGTGATTTTGACACGAAATACATATAAGAGACATTGAGGTATATATTCTTGGTACACATGCATATTTCACTAACTCATATACGTATGAATATGTATCTTAGCTTAGATTAGAGTGTAAATCTAACATGTCTATAAAGTCAAGTTCCACGCGGACGAAGTCGCAGGCACAGCTAGTTCTTGACATCTTTTTAATTCACTATGCATGAACGACACTTACTTCTTACACATATAAAACCGATTGTCAACCGCTACTCAAACCCAAAAACCCAAATCAAATTACAAAAAAGCACACCAGTAATGAATTGTGCGATAATTTTACCAGGTTAAGGAAAGTATACAGAAAAATTAGCAGATTCTCTGATGTCATCAGTTACTTCGCGACCAGGGACTGGAAGTTCCATAATGAGAATGTCAGGAGCCTCTACACAGAGTTGTGTGACGCTGATAAGAAACTTTTTGACTTCGACCTCAGCCGTTTGAACTGGAACGATTACTTTGTCGACTACGTCAGAGGTATCAGGATATATCTCTTGAAGGATCCGTTGGACACAATACCAGAGGCTATAAGGAAACATTACAGACTTAAGATTATGCACTATTTCCTATGTTTAGTTCTTTTATCACTATTGGGTTATTCTGGAATGTGGTTTGTATGATCATAGACTTTTAATGAAATTTTTATTTTGTTCTTTTATTTTTTGTGCAATCAATTGTGGATATATAAGGTTTATCTTTATATAGAATTTCAAAGTAGTCTTTGACATTGTGACAACCAACTGTAGAGTGAAATTACAGGTTATTGAAAGTCTACCGACCTCAAAGTAGAGCATTTCCCATCTAATGAGCTATTTTTTTTATTATTCAATAACCAGTAAATCCTCTAATAAGAGAAATACACCTTATCTAGTTTGAGAATATTAACACTTTTTAAATATGCGAAGTTAATGATACATAATAAAAAATAAAACTAGAAAGTTCACGTTGGAATTTAAAAGTGACAGTTACAAAAAGAAAAAACTTAACTAAACGTTATCGATGTTATTACAAAAAAGTTAAATACTTGGTTTAAAAAGGTTTCTAATTAAATGCACCGCACTCGCCCGAGGCAAGTTCGCGTTATCCTTCTTCGCAAGTCTAACCTAACGTAACCGAAGCGAGACAAAAAAGCAAGATGGCGAACATTCAGACACCCCGGTGCATTTAATTCAAAACCTTTTTAAAGCAGGTATTTAATACGTATTTCACTTTTTTGTAATAACACTGTATAAGAGGCAAAGAACTTAACTAAACTTATTCTAACTTACAATGATTGAAAATATTGTATCCACATATATGCGTATACTCTTATTAATCTAAAAACGTGAAAAACGGCCAATCTTTATTACGGAATACTTATCTCCTGAAAATAAAAAATTACATGCTGCCGCTAGAATTGCCGCCAAAGAAAAGAACTACTCTTTTGTGTGGGTTATAAATGGTCATATATTTCTGAGAAAGAATCCAACGTCTTCATCTAAATTAGTTAAAAATATGGATAGTCTTAATTATTTATAATATATTTTATTTAATTTTAATTTATTTAGCAGTAGTTAATTATTATATTATATCAAAATTCAAACTTCAAATTTATTATCAGAATGTAAGAGGCCTTAGAACCAAAGTAGACGACTTTTATTTTTCTGTATTACAAAATGATTATGATATTATAATTTTAACAGAGACGTGGCTAAATAATACGATTTTTGATCACGAAATTATTGATCACCGTTATAATATATTCAGGCGTGATAGGTCGACAACGTGTTCAAGTAAGAATAAAAAAGATGGCGGTGGAGTTATGATCGCCATTCTTAAAAGTTATGAAGTCTTACGTAAACCAATCTGGGAATCTATTTGCGAAGATCTCTGGGTGTCAATAAAAATATGTAACCACACTATTAATATTTGTGCTGTGTATGTTCCTCCTCCTACCACGTTTGAATACGTTGATACTTTGTTCAATAACATTACAAAAAATATTCAAAACAACATAGATTTCAAAAATAGCCGTTCAAATTTAATTATTGGTGACTTTAATTTCGGAGACATAAAGTGGCAACTAGATTTAGAAGATTCTAAGCTTATACCATTATCCAATAATAATGTGATCAGCGATTTACTTCTAGATGCGCTAGCATTTTGTAACCTCCAACAATACAATTTTATTAGCAATGAGTATCAAAGAATACTTGATCTAGTTCTTGCTAATAGCTTATCTAGTATTTCTGTTTCTTTGATGAAGAAACCTCTCACTCAAATCGATATGCATCACTCTGCTTTACATATAGATTTAATTGAACACACATACGTACGTACATTTAAACCTCGCCATATAACAACACGTAATTTTTTTTAATGCAACTATGAATCTATCAATGCCGAACTTGAACATGTAAATGGATTGTTTAATGAATCCCATCATGTAGATGATATGGTAAATATATTGTACCAAACTCTAGATCCCATAATAAATGATTACACTTCAGTTTATTGTCCTCGTAATGAATCGTATCCATCATGGTTCAGTCTATCTCTACTTAAAGTTATAAAAGAAAAAGCAAAATATCATCGTAGATATAAAAGATATGGTAATTTGAGAGACAAATTAGAATATATGATACTTAGAGAGCGTTGTGATAATTTGGTAAAATCGTGTAACAGTAAATTTAAGGCAAATGCCGCCACTCACTTAAGAAGTAATCCTAAATATTTCTGGAAAATTGTCAAGGAGAAAAATTCAAACAGCACTTCATTACCAAATGAAATGGTTTTCGATGATATTCAGGCAATAGGTGGGCAGGAAATTATCAATTTATTTTCAAATTATTTTCAGAAAGTTTACACTATCCGTAGTCCGATAATATCTACACCCGCTCCAGTTCCTAATGTTTGGTTGGAGATTCTGAAATATTAAAAGAATTAAAATTAGTGGATCCTTATAAGGGCCCTGGGCCAGATTGTATACCTCTAGTATTTTTAAAAAGATGTGGTAATAATTTGTATAAGCCACTTGGTATTATTTTTAACAATTCACTTAGATCTGGTGTATTCACGGATAAATGAAAACTGGCTTATTTGACGCCGATCCATAAGTCTGGACGTGTTGAATCTGTTACGCAATATAGACAAATATCATTTTTATCAACGACGGGAAAAATTGTTAACAAAAACTATTGTTAACAAAAAACTTCTTGCTCAGTTTAGACAATCTATCGATCATAATCAGCACGGTTTTCTTCCAAGTAAATCTACTACCACTAATTTGATTAATTTTGTTTCTGACATTTCAGAAGCTTTGGATTCTAAAAAAGAGGTTCATGCTATTTATATGGACTTTCGTGAGGCCTTTGACCTTGTTAATCATGATTGCCTGTTAAATAAACTACAATTTTTAGGCATTCACGGATCATTGTTGAGATGGTGTGAATCCTACCTCAGGAATCGTTCTCAATTTGTGTTAATTCGCGGGTTTAGTTCCCATATTTGTACAGTTCCTTCTGGAGTTCCTCAAGGATCCCATCTTGGTCCGCTTTTATTTATTTTGTTTATTAATGACATTTCGGATATTATGCAATCTCATTTTAAATTATATGCAGATGATTTGAAGATTTATCGTCTAATAGAAAATTCAGCCGATGTACGTATTTTACAATCTGATATAAATAGGATTTTTGAATGGTGTTTGAATAACCAAATGGAACTAAATTTAGAAAAATGTTTTCATATCAAATATACTAGGAAAAAAACACCAACTAATGTATTTTACATTATTAATAATACTATTTTAGTGGAAGTCTCCACAATTTGTGATTTAGGAGTTATCATGGATTCCGCGTTATCATTTCGTCCACATATTAATAATATTATTCATAAGTCATCCCATCTCTCAGGTTTTATCTTCAGACAATTAAAAATATTTCAGCAGCCAATGCTAACGATTATCATTTTTAATTCAATAGTTCGTAGTATTCTGGAATATTGTAGTTCAGTATGGAACCCTTGTTATCAGGTTCATATAGATAGAATAGAAAGAGTACAAAAACGTTTTTTATATTACCTTTCCTATTACGACAACAGATTCCATAACAGTAGCTTAAACTCATACTCTAAACGTTTAGAACTTTATAAAATGAAACCATTACAGACTCGTAGAAAGGTGGCTGATGTAATGTTTATATATAAATTGATACACGGTTTCCTAGAATGTTCAGATTTTCTTCAAAAAATACCCTTGAGTGTGCCACGTATCGTGCAGTCGTTTACTTAACAGACAAACTTTTCATCTACCATTAGCAAGAACTAACACAGGTCAACATTGCTCTTTATATCGCATGCTTTCTTTTTGTAATAGTTTACGTTTGAAATACGATATATTTTTTTGGGTTTCTTTGGCCTCAATTAGAAAAAAAAATGTATTTAAATGTTTAATATAATTTAATTTTTCTTTGTATTAACACTATGAATTTGTCTTCTTATATTATGCATGCTGTGTTCACATATAAAAGGGTTCGTGTCCGTTTTTGTTCATAGGGCTCAGTTTTGTGGACCTTAAATAAATAAATAAAAATAATCTATTAAATTTAAACGTTGATAAAATAAAACTTAAAATTACTATTTTATAAACAAACATGAACCTTAAGTAGAGTATTAGCTCATAGTAAAAAGTATACAAAATGTTATTAGCCTGAATGTATTTGTTACATTGTTTTTGCTTTTCTACAGTTTGTAAACATACATTTAAATCTATAGCATTTTTTAATCGGTAATTTAGTACCTTTTACTTTTTATGATATGATATGAATAGAAAACAGTTTTACTGTTATTAAAAACAAACTTGTTTCTAAGCACAACCAGTAAGATAGACGTGAAGGGGTTTTAATATTTTTACGGGTATCACGGTCTCTTTTGATGAGTGTATTTAATAATTAATACAATTTCTGTAATCATATTTTGTAATTAAATGGAAATTAAATATATATTATTTTTCTGTTGTGCACCGCTTTACTGTATGTTCCAAGGTGTATGATTTTGTTGCTTTCCTATGATGAATGCTCATAGCTGAAGGAATCCTCTCACAGAACACCGACGTGAAGTAACAGTGCTTGCATATTTGCGTTTCGTTCGGTCAGTGAGAGCGCCGGAGACCCACCTCCCCTTCCCTCTCTCCTCTCCCTCCCCTAACCCTTCCCCCCAAATGGTGGTAATGCACTTGCAACTCCTCTGGTGTTGTTTGACCCACCTGTTCGTTTGTCACCAATGACATTAAAAAAAAGGAACAGTTTACTTACTCATTAGAAAGTAGCACGTCTATGACATCCTGTTATGTGCTCCACCGATTCTAAAATCATTTCTATATTCGTCTACAACCTCCAGGACGTCTCTCTTTCTCTCTATTTATACGAATGTATATACTGAACATTCTCTAGACTGCTAGTTGTATAACTTGAATATTGAATGCGTGAACATTTTGTTAGAACTTATTTTTATTTAGCATTCTTTCAAATATTCTATAATACGCTATTTATATATAGTTTTTTAATAAACGTTAAATGAATGTTTTTGATTTGATTCCTTACTTTACTCAAAAAGGAAAAAAAATGCCCGTTTTAAACATTATTCATTTACGCTTCACACCTATTGGTAACGTGGTGTGGTAACTTTCTATCTTAAACATTTTTAAAGTTTATTTTGTGTTTCTGTTCAAAATGTTTATTCTACGTTTGTTTTGTTTCCAATTTTTATTTGTAATCTATTTCGTATTATAGAGGAAGGCTATAGACTATATATCATCACGCTAACATCAATAAGAGCGGAGCACCAATTAAGAATGTTTCAAAATCGGGCTGCTTTTCCTTTCCTTTTAGCTGCGTGTTAACATTAGTATTATATACGTTGCCATGGTAACGTGGTAACTTTCTATCGCAAATATTTTTAAAGTTTATTTTGTGTTTCTGTTACGCGTATGCGTAGACAAATTGCGAGGCACACGCCCGACGCTGCTGGCTGCAGTCCCTTCCGACCGATCGTAGAATACATTTCTATTTACATTTGTGTTATTAATTGTATTAGTTAATTCTATAAAATAAATACCATTCCAAGAGACAAAACGGTGTCTTTATTGACTCACACCTCCTCGGTGAATACAGTGATAATATAGATTTCATTGGCAGAATTGGTAAAAAGGTATCAAAACATCGGCACAGGTGTATCAAGATACTATTCTTGAGAAGCTAGTGAAGTCCCTTAGCAAGACCATGTTCATTAACCAAGAATGGTCCTTCCAGCAAGACTCGGTGCTGGGTCATAAAGCTCGGTCTACGCAGTCTTGGTTGGGAACGAACGTTTCGGACTTCATCAGATCTGAAGACTGGCCGTCGTCTAGTCCTGATCTTAATCCGCTGGATTATGATTTATAGTCAATTTTAGAGAGTAAGGCATAATTTGGAGTCCCTAAAACAATCCATACGATTGGCAGTGAAGAATTTTCCCATAGAAAGAGTGCGTGCTTCTGTTGATAACTGGCCTCAACGTTTAAAGGACTGTATTGCAGCCAATGGAACTTCGAATAAGCTTTTTATATTTTAAATTGTTTTATATTTATGTTTTTGTATTTATATTTAACTAACACACTGCAATAGTAGTAAATGTTATTTGCAATAGAATTTTTTTTCTTTGTTTCTGTATTTATGGCAAGACTAGGTTTATATATCATCACGCTAAGAGCAATAGGAGCGGGGCACGATTGAAGAATGTTTCAAAATCGAACATTTTTTCTTTTCAGAGCTTTCGCGTTTCGTGCGTGTTTCCGTTAGCCGACAGTAACTATTCCACGCGGTCGAAGTCGCGGGCAGAGGCTAGTTATGAATAATAAAATACCAAATATCAAAGTCAATGTTCTTTATTATCATTAAAATTGAAGTCCATTAAAATCTCTTTATCATTATTAATATTATCATTCAATTCATATTTACAATGATTTTCACGATCTGTTTCACTCCGCACTGTTTCATGGAGTTCAGAATTACTGTATATCTCATACTTGACATTATTTGAATTACTATTTAGTAGTAACTTTGAATTATCGTTGTGGTAGACCGTCTCACTATTGAAGGAGGAAAGTTCTACTGGGCCGTTAGAGACTGTTGCATTTGCCTCACATCTATCAGTAGCTGGAAACTGACAATTATTGTACATCCGTTCAGTTGAAACGCTGTTGAATCCATCACTTATTGTTTCACAGTTCGATTCATCTGTTTCGTTCTGTAAAAAAACAGTACGTGTGTCAATGTGTACACCTGAAGAAAGTGAACCTTCTTTTACTTATCTATAGTCTATACTAATATTATAAAGAGGTAGAGTTTGTGACGTTGTAAGGGGTAATCTCAGGAACTACTGGTCCGATTTGGAAAATTCTTTCAGTGTTATATAGCTCATTTATCAGGGAAGATTATAGGCTATATATGATCACGCTAAGACACATAGGAACGGAGCAGCAATGAAGAATGTTGCAATATCGGGGTATTTTTTTCCTTTTCAGAGCTTCCGCTGCGTTTTAGCGCAAAATAACTATTCCACGCTTACGTATTACCGCCCAACGAAGTGGGCACGGGTCGGCTAGTAATATTATAAAGCTAGAGGATTTGTTTGTTTGGTTGAACGCGATAATCTCAGGAACTGCTGGTCCGATTCGAAAAATAAAGTGTTATATAGCTAATTTATCGAGAAAGTCCATAGGGTATATATCATCACGCTAAAACTTATAGGAGCGGAGCACCGATGAAGAATGTTTCAAAATCGGAGTGTTTTTTCCTTTTGAGAACTTCCGTTGCATGTTAGTGTTAGCCTAAAGTATTTATTCTACGTTGCCGAAGTCACGGACAGAAGCTAATTATCTATATACGAGAATGCTCATAAACTATATAAGTAGTATGCGAAGTCCTGTGGTATACATACTTAACCATACATTTACTCATTTTAGTATACTACTAGACACAGCCAGACACTTATATATACTTACACATACATACAATACATACCTACCTTACGTTTTACGCGGCAAGCAAATTTTTCCCTACCGTGCCATAAGAAGTTTCTCTTCAAAATCATGTATTCAGTTCACACGCAGTAGAAGTTAAACTTTTTAAAAGTAATAAAGTATTCAAATAAACGATAATGTACTATCTCATTCTGTCCCACATTGAATCTTATAGATATATGTTTGTCTCTTTCTGATGTCGGTATATTTGTTTCATCGAATTTCAAATCACAACGGAGCGAAAGAAGTTTTCTATCCAAGATTATTTATATCATAAGTCATTATTATTATTATATTAGTATGTCATTCTTTGTTACTATGTTATGCCATCACAAGTTAGCGGACATTTTCTCTGTATAGTATTATTCAATGACTGTCTTAGCATCTAGGAAATATTGGTCCTTGTATTATCTTGTCAAATATGAATATTAAACACACCCAACACAAACATATACATACACGCAACACTCACATTTTTTTCTCTCTTCTGCATATGCTGCTTCACATCAGTGAAGTGAATAGAAAATAATACCACGGACCATGAATTCTGAGATGCCACAAAAATTCCATGGAAAGTTCTAACAAGTTGGCCACCATCTTGTTAGTTAATTGAAATTATATCAAGAAACTTGTAATATCGATACTCACTTGACAATGGCAGTGATGGTCTACTAGAAGACTGGTTGCCAAAATGGAATGGAAGAAGAACTTGTAATACTATTAACTACTGAACAATGGCAGTAATAATCTAAAAGATGGTTGCCAAAAATAAAGTTTAAAAAAAATAGATAAATATTTTAATATATAAATAAATAAATACTACCAATTTCTAACATCTCAATAACACATGTGTAACTTCTAATGAAACTAGAAATAGATACGTTATTTCGGAATTATTGAATAGTTTATTCTCTACTAGCAGTGCCCGCGGATTCGTCCGCGTGGAACCTTATGTAAAAAGATGTGTGTAAAAAGAAGTGATTAATAAAATCATCGGAATGTATCAACTCCATTTACTTATCTCTCGTACTTACGCCGCGTCGTCATTAAAATTAAAATAATTTTTGATAGAGTGAACCCATTTTAATTTAGCAGTGATTCGTGTTCAAGCAATAAGAGACACATTTCTAAAAATGATCAAAATGTATCTTATTACATATTCCTAGACACCTGCAATACTTTTTTTCATATAAATCTAAAAGGTACAGACACGTTACATTTACATTCTTATTATATATATATTATATGCCCTTGACTTTGTACTTCTGAAAAGTAAGTTAAGTTTTGTTATTTCATAGAAACAACATGTTTTCAATTACATCTATCTGGATTAATTTGCGTATTGGTTTTTTAATTATATATATATATATATATATATATAGATTGAGTATTCAGGCAACAGCCTTACAAAAGTAACCAAGTTAAATGAAGAAGAAATATTACAAGCCCCTTTAGATATTAAATAAGTTGATCCACTTATACGGGTGTCTGAACATTGAAGTTTAATAATTAAAAATTACTTACCAACAATCCCTTGCTTCTGCGTTTAACGTATATTGACAATAATATAATTATTATAAAAGCCATAGATAGTAAGAAGCCTAACTCCATCAATAAAAAGAAATCTGCGAATTGAAACAATTGCTTATTTTATAAATTCTTGTCAAGTAAGTTTCGATAATAGGACTTCTACTTTTATTAATCAAAAAATTTCCTAAACTAGCAAATGGAGCAAGTTTCTGTATACTTTTTTTAAGTGAAACTTTTATTCTAACGCCTCAAATTTTTTCATCCATCTATCGCATGTCCCATTACAGCCATCGCGCGGCCAGGGCATTGCGGTAAAGTAAAAGGTCTTCATCTGAGTTATTGCGTTTATTATGTATTCCTTAATCTAATAAGTTGATTGAAATTAACATTTCTAATTGGATATCTTGTCTAATATTGATATCCCGTATTAATAATCACATGCTTTACAAAATTTATCAAACGATTTAATAGAAGACTCCTACTTCATTTAATCCCAAAAGGTCGAAGGGTCATTTACAAACAACGTATTGGGATATAAATTGGTTGGGAAATACTCCAAATTGTGGTCTAAATATTGCTCTAACCTAGTTTCAAATGTGGTTAAAGAACTACAGAAAAACGAAGAGCACATTAGGTAAATGGGAAAATGCTTTCCTAAATTGCTTCTCGATTGTATTAAATTAAATATTTAGTTAATTTACGTCAATATCTTAAGCATTTCTGTTTCTGTCACACTGGTTGTTGTTGTCTTCTTAAGTTATCATTACATCTTTAAAAGGTTCAGAAATAAACTTACTTTCATTTCGCGTCTTCTCATCTGATACTAAATAAATTCTCACAACAGCGTTCCTATATTCAGTTCGTTTTACAACGCACTCGATATATGGGCTATCTGAAGAGTTCACTTTTGAATAATTTGTAACTCTAACCTGGTCATGTATTGCAGTTGTCTCGTTAATCTCAGTGTGTTGATAAACATCTGAAAAATGTTTAACAAATTCTTAATATCGGCCTTATTTAGACTTGTCAATGGAAATTGACAATTGAATGACCTACTTAGCAAATAAAATTTAAATTACTTTATTCAATTTAGGCCCTGAGAAGTTGCTCATAAAAATCAAAGCTACCGTCGACAAATAACCCAGTGATCGAGAAGAACCGGCAACAAACTCGATCTGGTTGCATAGTTACAATTGTTTTTGGTGGTTGACGTCACCATCATTCACATATTGATCTACTCTATGCCTTTTGACACCAAAACCTGCTTGACATGGTGCTTGAACTTACTGTCCGGTAAATTAGAATGTACTTTAGTACTTTGTTATAAATCTAATACTATTAACTAAAAACTGTTACAGCTTGTAATAAGCCTGAATTATGGAATGACCAGTTTGTTATTATTTCTAGTATTTAAATTATGTTGGTCTACTAAATGCAGCTTATTTTATTAAGTTTTTGCGATTATACACATTAGATTATCATGAATATGTTGGGAGGACACAGTTAAGATACCGAACTCCTGAAACTTAGACTCTGTTGTTTAGTAGAGGCGTGTGTCATAAGAATAGGTGTTTTTCGACATATTTTCAGCCTTGGCTTTAAGAGCAGCCAGCAATTTAAAAAAAGTTTTATACTGTACGAAGTGAGCTAGAATGTCATCATGGTAAAGTCAGGCTGAAACACAATCAACGGTTATGATGCATCAAGTTAAAAGAACGATGGAACACGAGTAACGGTTATGGTGCATGATGTTAAAAGAACAAGATTAGATTGAAATATCATCGAATCATGACACATTTGGGGTGTAAGGGGTGACAAATAACATTTAATACTTGAGACATCTAAGCCAACCTCACCTGCACGTGGTGCACCCTGCTGAATAACGAACGAGGCAATGGCGAAAGCGGGGTGGTAGAGTTTTACAGCCTGACTGGGTCGCAACCACCATGTATATGGCGAAAAAGCCCGTCATAGTGATTCGCTTTTGCGGGTCGTGTTTCGGGATCAGCCTGTGCATATCCAGCTTTTCACAGGCTGGCATTACAGCGGCGACCGGTCATGCATAGTATGTCACTCGGTGGTCACAATTGTTTTTGAATTGTACTATGCTTACCATCAGGCACAGTGCAGTCACTTTGCCGTGCTACTATAAAAAAAAAACAAGCAAAATAAATGAAATTTTAAACAAGAAACTTACTCTCGTTTGCCCCTAAACCATAGTAATTGAAGCTCATTCCCGTTGTCTCATTATATATGCAATTAATGTCAAGTAGTTCTCCATCAGCAACTTCGTATTCAATTTTTGCATCGTAATCAGTTATTGTGTCACCCGGTGGTTCGGAACTAATCTCTACATCGTTTATTTTGATTACTGGAATTTCTGTTAACGAATAATTAAAACAAAACGATGTCCAATTAAATACACTGATCAACGTTTAGGTTAAAGATCTAAACGGTAATATCAAAGTTAAACAAATAGACCATAAATAACCTAGTGTCTTTGCAGGAGAGTTTCTTACCTCATCACTTAGATTACTAATGAGATACTTGGACCGGTACTTCAGTTGTGTTGAAAATGGTAATAAGCTTGTTTGGTTGTATTACCAGAAGAAAGGTATGAGTAGTAGTTGGTGACATTTGTCACTAGAGGGTGGTAGCTAGCTTTAGAAAATGTCACCAATGAATTTTTCGGAATCTGTATATATTTAATAATTTAAATTGGTAACACTATCGGCTAACGGTGAAGGAAAACATCATAAGGAAACCTAAACTTAGGAATAGTTCTTGTACTGCCATTTTATTTGGGAAAATACAGAACCGTGTTTCTGTTGTTGTTCAGAATGATGCGGCAGCGTAAATAATCAATTAGGAAAAATAGTGTCAGCGAGGGTGGGAGCATTTTGGTTGGTTGATCGCCCCGGTGCTTGCGTCGCCGGACCCCAGTTCGCTCGCACACATCATAGGCGAAGTACGCGCGCGCTCGTATCGCGTATTGCACCATCGCAATTCATCGGCGCCGACCTCCGGCATCGAACCGCGCACCAACCGGTGAATGGTCACAACATTCGCTACTACTTGTCGCTGATATCGCATTTGATTCTCATCACAGGAGGTTTCCGATCGAAGGAAGCACCACCATATCTTGATTTTTCCTAATTGACTATTTACGCGGCCGAAACACTGTGAATTTCTCGGAGTTCTAAATCGCCAATACGTCGTGAGCTGGCATGGCGATTATGTCCTTACCTTCCTTCGAGAAGAGACCTATGGCCCTGCATTGGGTCTTTTACAGGTTAATGTAATGGTACCAGTAGTGTGCAAACCTCCATACTTAATCCTCAGGAACAACGATTGAACAACTATGTTTAGATCCGACTAGAGTCATATAAAATTAGGACGACGACCATGCAATGATTGTTTATCAATCTATACTAATATTATAAAGCAGGAGGGTTTGTTTGTTTTGTTGAACGTCCTAATTTTAGGTACTACTGGTCCGATTTTAAAAATACTTACAGTGTTAGATAACTCATTTATCGAGAAAGGCTATCACGCTAAGACCAATAGAAGCGGAGTACCAATGAAGAATGTTTCAAAATCAAGGTTATTTATCATTTTGAAAGTTTTCGCTTCGTGTTAGTGATATGCTAAAGTAACTATTCCACGAGACGAAGTCGCGGGGACAGCTAGTAGGCTATAGAAGTAATAGATATACTTACTAGAACTCATCACATGTACTGGAAATTTGCAGTACACTTCTTCTGATTCCAAAATCATATAACAAGCCCAATCAGTTGACATGGAAAGCTGAAAGCATTTCATAATAACGTTGAATATTACAATGATATCATGCCAACGTGTCAAGTATTTGGTAAGATAACTTAGAATCTGAATTGCTCTATGTATGGTGATATACAGAGGAAATAAAAAATTGTGTGGTGGTTTTATGAAACCTTAATGTAAATTAAATTTTTTTTTGGAAATTTTTTCGCAAAATTATTCTATTTAGGGTATTAAAATCGCATTTTTAAATACAAACTTAATAATTGGAAAATAAGAATGATAATGGGAAACCAATAGTAGATAAGATATCCGTTTATAAATTTTATTTTCAATCTGCCTATTAAAGTACGGAATCTATATATTAATACGTGAAGTCTAATCTTTGTATCCCTTTTTAACGGAATTGGGCGAACGGATGAACGTGAAACTTGGCATAGTTAAAGTTTATATGGAGGAGAAGAGCAGAAAGCTATTTATTTTATATAAAATGCATTAGAAGTACATTAAATTAATTAAAATATGCATTACTCACACTACTAGTTCAATTTAACACAATATATACACACATGTAAATAAAAAAGACATTTTGAAATCTGTCAATAAAGGACTTCAAAAAAGGTTGTGAAGGAGGTTGCTATGCTCGACTGTATGTATTATTTTACTCTTACGTTCCAATTACCCTTTTTCATTCTACACTCTACAATGATATTATAACATAATACCCTTTGACAAAAGAACCCTAATAAAATTCATACTTTAAAAAATCAATGAATTATGGTCGAATGTCGACCTCTGGGCGCCCACTAGTACATAATAAATACAATAATTCTGATGATACACACGTTGGCGTTGGCTGGTCCGCCGAGCACCTTCCACTTTAGCCCTATTCCGAGGCCGCGAGCTGTCTGTAATGCGACACGCGATAGATGGACGAAAACATTTCAGACGATGGAAAAAATGTTTCACGTTAAACGCAACGAAGGTTAATAAGTTTTAAGTTAGGTTGTTTACGAAAAGAAATTGCGTGAAGGCTACCTTAGACAAATAGGCTATAAACAATAGGCCTTTATTGTTTATTGGAAAGAAATTCATCATTATTTAATAAGCCTTATAATGAGGTACAAATTATATTCAAAGAATTCACAACAGAAATAAGTGTCCGGTAAGTCTTCGTCAATCTTTTTGTCCGTTCGGGTTTGCGTCTAATATAGCCAAGAGTCTTATACATAGGAAAGTCAAAATATTATTAGATAATCTAAAATTGGCATCTATTTAAATATGTATATATGTAAGGTGCGAATACTGAAATGACACCTGACAGGGGAGAGTGGAAGAGGAATTGCTCGTTTAAGTTTATAAGCTTTGGCTGTTGGTTCTGCAAATGTCTGTGTAAATTATACTCACAGTTACAGGTACAATATCGCCCTGTTTTATTGATCCTGTTGTAATATTGTTCTCAGTCAATTTGTTAATGAATACTATAGATGAATTACTGTCAGCCGCACATCTGAAAAAAATGTATTAAAGCTTTAGTATTTCGTTTCTGTAAATAAGAAAATATAGTATACACTAGCTATGCCCGCGACTCCGTCCGCGTGGAACCTAATGTAAAAACAGTGACTAATAAAATCGTCTGAATATATTTAGTCCATTTACATATACTAGTGGGTGCCCAGTGGTCGACATTCGACCATAGTTCATTGATTTTTTAAATAATAGTTGTATGTTATAATATCATTGTTGGATGTAAAATGAAAAAGGGTAATTGGAACGTAAGAGTAAAATAACACGTACAGTCGAGCATAGCAACCTCCTTCACAACCTTTTTTGAAGTCCTTTATCAACAGATGTCAAAATGTCTTTTTTATTTACATGAGTGTATATGTTGTGTAAAATTGAAGCAGTAGTGTGAGTAATGCATATTTTAATTAGTTTAATGTACTTCTAATGCCTTTTATATAAAAAAAATAGCTTTCTGCACTTCTCCTCTATATAAACTTGAACTATACTATGCCAAGTTTCACGTTCATCCGTTCACGCAATTCCTTTAAAAAGGGATACAAAATTTGGGCTTCACGTATTAATATATATGATGATATGTTTCTCTCGTACTTAAGTACCGTCGTCATTAAAATTACAATAACTTTTGATAGAGTGAACCGATTTTAATAAAACTAAGATTAAATGTTACTAGAAAATATGCTTTATGATTTTGTTTTATCGTGAACGTAGTACTTTACCAGTGATGCGTATTGAAACAAACAGACAGACAGACATTTATTAAAACGATTGAAATGTATTTTATTACTTATTCCTAAGCACCAGAAACAATTTTTTTTCACAAAAATCTAAAAACTACAGACACCGCACATTTATATTATTATATATATAGATGAAGATACGGGATCTATTCGCCTTCAACAAAAATACTCACCCATTTGCAGACACATTATCTCTAAGCTCAACCGTTACAGAAACCATATCACTTTCATTAATAATAGTTGATTGTGGCAGTATACAGTTATAATATCCATTTCCGTCAGCTAAGAATTGAAACGTAAGATCAATATTGTCTGAAATAAAATATTGTACCTATATGAATGAAAAACAATTATTAAAAAAAGTCGAAGCAGCCTTAAGGACTGTCGACAGAAGTCAAAACTCAAAACGATAGAATAACTGTCCTTTTTTGAATTTTAAATTAATTATAGTGTGAATTATTTAAATTTCATACTATGTATATTGTAATTATAAACATCGCTCTACCGCTATAATACGCGTCGCTAGTCTGACGCAAGCGGAATACGGCTGGTCACGCTTACTAACTTGTCATCACGCGAAATTATAAGTTTATCTCCTGTCAAAAAATACCCTATCGTTCATTAGTTTTTAATGCATTAAAAAAAACATTATGTGGTTTTATGAAGCCTCGATGTAAATGAAACATTTTTCATCAACGTACAACTGAAAATTGTTTGAAAATTATTCTCTTTATGGTATTAAAATCGCGTTATCCATATTAACCTAATAATTGGATAATGGGCTATCAATAGTAGAAAAAATATCCAAATATACATTTTAATTTCAATCTGCGTATTAGAGTACAGAATACATAATAAATAAAATGACTCAAATGTAGACATATTGGCGTTGGCTACTTTACCGAGCGCATTTCACTTACCTACTCCGCGTGCTCCGCGTAATGCGACATGCGATAGATGGACGAAAAAATTTGGTGCGATGGAAAAAAAAACATCACTTTAATGACAGCTCAGAAAGGCTTTCCCTCAATCAAATCACATCAGTACGCATTCAGAAATGTTTCTAGAACTACAGTATAACTTTTTTAGTTTTCTAAATGATGAAATATCTGTATTGAGTATTCTACAAGTATTGTCGATTGTTGATTTGAGGAGTGTGAGTTATGAGAAATATGAATAAAAGCTTTGACGTGTCGATGGTATGGAAAAAAAATAGATGTCCGATTTCTTTTATAGATAAAAAAAGGGGATTAAAGATACACAAACAGGGGAGAAAAATATCGCTTATTTGTATATTCATTTAGCAACAGAATATAATTATCATATTTGAAGTTAAAACTTCTTTAAGCGCGTTGAGGTGTACTTTTTTGGTAGGAGATAGATTTATTTCGCGTTATGACATGTTAGTAAGCATGACCGACCGTATTGCGCTTGCGCGGTGTGCGTCAGACTAACGACGCCTAGTATAGGAGCCTGTACATGTAATGTTGATATTTTTATTAATGATCTATTAGTAATTATGTTTAAATATAGTATTTAATTTGCAGCATAAGGCGACAAGTACCAGGAATTGGGGTCTCGTCACTGCCGTGGGATCGTGAGACGCATCTTGTACATTGAATCAGATTTGAAGGCACTATTCGTTCAGACTTCGAGCAGTAGTCACATTATTTTTAGTTTTAGAGTTAATATAAGTAAAACTGTGATTTATGATATTGAAGTTATCCCTTTTTTGGCGCGTTAGGGAAAAATGATGAGAGTAAATTTTAACGATGCGTGCGCACAGCGTCACGAACAACTGACACCCTGATGTTAGCTATAGTCAACATTTTGTTCCTTTGTATTAAAACTTTCAATGTATTAAATACCTTTTTTCTATTGTTAGTGTCGTTTTTTCTACAAACGTAGAATAAGGCACAAGATAAAAATTTTGAAATGTTTTTATCTTGTTACGTCAAAGAAGTATAACTTCTAACGCGTTTACATAAGTACACACACAATTTTTTTTTAATATCTCGCGGACGCGCTCCTCATAATTGATGGAATAATGATTGTGAACGCGTTAAATAAATAAATACTGAGGTATTTTATAATTTTTGAAGAAAGGGCCGTACGCGTTTTGGGCTTTAATATTATACAAAAATAATTCTTACCCGCTTTACTTAAAGTCCAGATGTTAAAAATCAATAAAACGACAATTTTACACATGATTGACACGCATCACACACAATACCAGTTCCTGTTATGCGACATAATACAGTGATTCACAAATTTAATTATATAAAATTGTTTTGAATAATAAATATTGAACAATTTTCCTGCTAACAAGTAGGACACTAACAGAATTAAAGGAAATACAATAAGATTGCTGTAACGACGTTCAGTGAACTGTGTTAATAATTTTGATAGTGGTAAAGAATGTGAACAGAAATATATATTGAGGGTGCTGTTACCTTCTGAGATCGATTAATCAAAGAATCAATTTTTAGACATAGAAGAATAGATTATTTAATCGGTTTTTTTTTGTCATTGTAGGCAAATGAACAGGTCGGTCACCTGATGTTAAGCAAACCACTGTCCATAGACACTAACAACACCAAGGGAGTCGAAAGTGCGTTGCCGGCCTGTGTTTAGGGGAAAGGGCAAAAGAAGAGGAGAGGGGAGGTGGGTCTCCGGCGCTCTCACTGACCGAACGAAACGCAACAATGCAAGCACTGTTACTCACGTCGGTGTTTCTATTTGTTCTGACACCAATGATTGCTTCAGTCGAATCGGTGCATTGAGTCGATCTCTGATACTATAGAATCGTGATTCGATTTTCTCTATGTTGACGAAAATAACACCATAAAATAATTTGAACTTTAAAGAAAAGCCTATAGAGTCGAGGCAACTATAACGACGGTCGGCAGAAGTGAAATCCCAAAACAATGAAATAATTGTGTTTACTTTTCAATTTTCATATTAATTATAGTTTGAATGGAAATATTTAAATTTCATAATTTGTTTATTGAAATTATTAACTTTAGTGTGGTTTTTATATCTATTGACACTCGGAGCAATAATTATATTATATTTTTATAAAATCTTCAGAAATTAAACGTATGATGAGCTGTTAAATATTAATATTACAAGTACACAGGCCCCTATACTAAGTGTCACAAGTCTGGCACAAGCGCAAAACATCCGGTCATGCCTACGTAGCATGTCATGTCGCGAAATTATTAAATTTATCTCCTAAGAAAAATACCGGTAAACACGCCTAAAGAAGTTTTCACTTCAAAAAAATTATTAAGAGATCGATTTTTGAATATTCGATCTTCTTGAACTCGAATTTTTCATGAATCGATTCTACAGACCGGGGTTCGGATTTAAACATCGTTTCTTTTTTTGCGAATAATCGTCATCCCTGCCTCCTAAATGTATTAGAGATGTTATATTTGTGAATCCATGTGACAATTGGCTAAACCCTAAGGTAGGTAAAGCGTAAAAAAAACTTAAATTTAAACTGTAATGTTTGAATAACTTAACTATCTAAATATATAAAAATCTAGTGTCAGGATGTTTGTCCACTACGAACTCCGAATCTACTCAACCGAACTAATTATCTATACTAATATTATAAAGAGGTAAAGTTTGTGGGTTTGTGACATTGTAAGGAGTAATCTCAGAAACTACTGGTCCGATTTGAATAATTCTTTCAGTGTTATATGGCTACTTCATCGAGAACGGTTATAGGCTATATATCATCACGCTAAGGTCAATAGAAACGGAGCACAGATGAAAAATGTTTCAAAATCGAGATGTTTTTTTCTTTTTGTGAGCTTCTGCTGTGTGCCAGCGCTAGCACAGAGTAGTAACTATTACTACGCGAACGAAGTCGCGGGCAGGGGCTATAATATTATAAAGAGGTAATGTTTGTGAGTTTGTGACGTTGTATGGGGTAATCTCAGGAACTACTAAACCGATTTTGAAAATTCTTTTACCAATATAAAGCCACGTTATTTGTGAGTGTCATAGGTTATATATCATCACGCTAAGAATGAATTTTGATGAAGGGCCTCAATATTTTTAATTACAAATTAAACGATTGTCAATGTTGATTATCGTTATTCATTGTAAGTTCCATCAGTCTCGAACAGATGGCGCTTTAAGTTATTTAATTTAATTTAAATTTAATTCAATAAAAACTTTTGACATTACATACGGACAATTCAACTTTATTATATGATTAGATTACCTGATGGCTCACTAAATCTAGCTTATTGAAGAAGAAGTCTGAAATGTTTGTCATCAATAACTTAACTATTTTTACATACTTATCACATAAGCTGAAACGAATTAAATAGAAGTTTAATGAACAGTATACACAAGTGTATATAAATAAACATATTATGCAAATATTAATATATAGTTTGCTATAACGTAACGCTCGTTAACGTTCTATCAAAGTGGACTTTATTTTAACAAAAAAATTACAGTATTTTATGACTCAAATACTTGTTCGATACATTCTAATAATTTTTACGAACGTTAGTTTTTTTACTTTGCTGTTTTTATTTTATCCGGCAGCTTCAATTGAACTGAAACAACGGTAACTTACCTATCTAAGCAATTATACGGTTAAAGACACTGTATACTTTGCTCTCTTTGCATAAATAATCCAATAACTGGTTTCGTAATTTAAAAATAATAAATGTTCAACCAACTTCGGTTATAAGTTCTTAGTAGAAAAAATGAATGTAAATAACATTATGAGTTAATATTTATCAATTTCTTACATTTTCTGGTATAAAAATGGTTGTAAATTCATTAAACATTGGTCGGATAACTTTTTTTTATGAGTCAATTCTTTTTTTCTTCCTACTTTTGGCGGTTTGATCGAAAAATTAAGAGAAAATATTTTTTTTTCAAAAACTGTACTTGACGACTCCTACTGGTGAACCAGTGCGAGTTACACAGAAAAACACAAAGACTATTTTAAAGAGCGTGAAATTCCCCAGAAGTTCCTTCAAACCGATTTGCAATATTGTAAAAGCCGGGTAAGCATTAGAAATTTGAAAAAAAATAAATTTAACATGCATTTTGAATGGTAAAACTTTAAATTTAAATTGTAAGTATTTAAAATAAATATTAAGAGCTCAAACTTGGTGAGATTTTTTTTTCTGTATGTATATTAATATTTTGCAGGAGCAACGAAAAAAAATATTTGCGGAATAAGTATTTGTCAGTTATCATTCGCTCCATATATCGCATCTGATCACTACCTGGTTGATGAGTTTTGGATTATCGCGTATACAGTATTTGTTTCTATCCGTAGGGTATATCTTGTAGCATATACTGTGTAAGTGTTGTTTGTCGGTACAATAGCATTATTGTAAATGAAATACATTTCTAGTAACAAAATAGTTCGGAATATACATTTATGGAGAAGGAGTCTGAAATCAAATCGTTCGATAATTTTATCAAACATATGATTGCTAATTTTAAGCCATTTAACGGACTTTGAAATTACTACGATTCAGACTTTGTATCTAAGTCATGAATGACAAATATTGGTGACTTTTATATTATGCTCATGCAACAAACAGGCCAAAAGAGTGAGTTGTCACCGCCCACCTGCGGTGCCGCTGCATCACATTCGGGAGACGAGACTACAACACGACCGGAACATTGATGTTGGCGCCACCATATTATAAATATACATCGATAATAGCGCCAACATATTAAAGATGTATAAATATTCTTGACTTCATAGTTCGGCCATGAAAGGCTAGATGTCGCTGATCTACATGTCGACACAAATTAGTCAACACATTTGAGATACATAAATAAGGATAATTATATAAAATTGTTCTATAGCTTAAATAACATTAATTTGTTCATACTTTATTATTTATGTGTTACTTAAACTATTTTGCGGATTTATGTATAAATAGTAATCGCTTTGACTTATATAGATGGGCCTTTAAAAGGCAAGATGTCTGTGATATCTAGACACTTCTTATATAACAAGTATTGTAAGGCGATCGAAGCTCTGGCCAAATAAATAGTGACAGTATACGAAGTATTTATTGCCATCCCTGACTGAATCGACACTATACGTGATTAGTGTAATAGAGTAGTCAATCGTATCAAATTGCGATCACCCCCCTCTCCCTTTATATTGCCAATTCTAAATATTAAAAAATACATTTATTTATAGTGGGGCGAAGCCTTCCATAGAAACATAATTATTCGAACTGGATGGGTCTGTATAATAACAATAAATATCAACAAGTAACTATGAAGGGTGAAAATAATAAAAATATCCACAAGTTAAGAAAATAACGAAAATAGCATTAACGTGTAATTAATAACAACAAAACTGCTCTGAGTGCGACTGTATTACAACTGGTAATGACAGTGACACACGTGTAAACGTGTATGTAAAAGGGACGAGGAACAGGCGCGGGCGAGACTGCTTCCCCTTCACAACTCTTTTCCCTCTAATACCTAAACTCATGTTCGCATCTACTTCAGAGCGGTCAAAAAGTTTCACGCTGACTTATATTTCTATAAGACTTGCGTATTATTAAAAAAAAAAAAAAATATCTTTATTTCTATAAAAACCTTTACATAATATAGCCTTAACTATAGCCCCAAACTAGGCGATGCCTGTCTCATGGAAGCCTATTTACAAATTGCCTTTAATTGATGGTGGCGCGTATTGTGTTTATATTATTTAGAGGAAATTACATTTTATAAAAATTAAAGTTAAGACAAGAAGAAACAGAAATCATATAATAACTTAAAAAATGTGTGTGTATGTTAGTAAAAGCGTGAAAGAGGGTGTGTGTAGTTGTGGTGAGTGGTGTGTGTAGTGGTGTGTGTTTCAAAAAACGTTCAGGTACGTTCAACAACTTGTAGAAATGGAGAATCATTTGCCGGCGAGTTTTGCCATCGACTGACATTGCAATGCTTATTCAATTAAACTGGTAAGTTTCATCGCAAGAAATAGGTTATTTGATATGTGTTATTGGTTATTAGGTATATTTATTTATTTAGAAACACCAACAAGATTTACACTAGAATAGTACATGATATGCATTTTTAATGACTCTGTATAAGTGCAATCTTAATTATAGGTGTTTACGACGTATTTATTATATTCTACAGCAAATAACTTAAGTAAATGAGAAAGCTAAAACAAAAACAACAAAAAAGGAAAAAGTAAAAACACTAACCATACATTTCAATTTTCTTTTTATTTTAAGTTACTTAAATAAATTTGTTTATACTGGCTGAGACTATTTGTGAATATATCTAGATTAGAGCTTTTAGATATAGAATTATAAAGTGATATCATTCTATTTAGTGGAGAGAATTATCTCTTATTCCTTTGATGTGAACAAATTTGGTAGAGTTCTTTCTTTCTTAAAAAAGAAGAGTTCAAATGTTTCCATTCAAATGTTCCAGAGTTCAAATTCCTGTTGCATCCCGGTACCCACTTGCTGGACTTGCCGCTTACGTTGGAATTGTGATAGAAGTAACTGCGAATTAAGTTACGTGTAGTCGTGTACATTTCGAAAAGAAGCGTTAAAATATGCAAATAAGTAAATACATAATTTATTAAAACGTGTGTTAACATTGTTAGTTTAAAGGTAATAAATAGAATTTTATTTATAAAAAATACCAGTTATTTTCTGAAGTTCGCTGTTAGAAGACGCGTAACATAATGGATAAAACTGCCTTCATATTCTACGCAGTTATGGTAAGTTTGGATTATAAGTTTCAAATACGGGCCTATAGCTTCTCGGATATTAAATATATTGATTCACAAACGCGACAAACTAAAAGAGAGTCCTAAAAAGAGTCACTGGCTGTTTTGTGTAACAGTGGTTGAAAACTGTGCTGACGTGGGTTTTTCGCGTCACTTATATTTAAAATAAACAGAATAGACTCTGAGTTTGGTTATCTAAATAATACCTTAAATAAAATATCCGATCGGTTTGCATTAAATAATCTGTTGCTTAATGCGGACTAAATAAAATTTATAAGTTTTACTTTGCGGAAAGTTCCTGTTACTTATAGTAGAATCGAGATCGAAGAAAATCTACTAGGCTTAGTTGACAATACTGTGTTCTTGGGTATTACACTGGATTTTAAATTACAATGGGGTCCTCACATTAAAAAATTTAAGTTCGAAAGATGGGTCGACAAACGGATATTGCCACTGCTAGGTTGATCTAAATAATTTAGTTCCATAGCTTATGGAATTTTGTTGTGGGGGACAGTATCTGAGGTGGACACCATATTCTTACTACAAAACGGGCATTTCGAGCAATTTATAATATGGTGCTTCACGAATCATTAAAGGAAAACTGAAACTAATTCAGAAATTCGGTATCTTAACTCTGCCCTCCCAATACATTATTGATAACCAATGTGTGGCCGCAAAAACTTAGATTAGCCGGATTTAGTAAAATACCAACATAATTTAAATATTAGAAACAGCAACAAATTGGTCATTTCATGCTTATTATGACCTAAAAGGGTTTATTAGGTAATAGTGGTAGGTTTAATAACAAAATCCAAGCACCATTTCAAGCGGGTTTTAATGTCTAAAAGTTATTGTAAGGTGGATCATGAGACCGATGGTGATGTCTGGAACCGACTCCCCTCTGTGCAGTCATTAAAAACTAATATAATTATGTTTCTACAAATATGTATTATTTTATTTTATTTTATGTTTTTAGCACACCAACATAAATATTACACATAGATAAAATTACATGTGGTAAATTACAAAATAAAATTACAGTGTAATAATTACAATCACAGGCATGCATGACATTAATAGATGACAAAATAAACTCATTATAATTAGTAACTATATAGACAGAATAACAGTTTTTTTTTTATAAGTACACAATTAGGTTATGTTTTTAATCAAATGCCGCTTGAATGATCCAAATGCATCACAAAATATGTCGATGTTGTTATTTGTTCGAGATACGTCATTATACAATCTAGCCATACGTATTAACGGACTGTTATATACGGTGTTAATGTTCGCAGTTGGAATGGCAAAGATATGTGGATTACGCAATGTTTGGCAATTAGGTCTGAGGTAGAAGTGGTTGATAAGAAATGCATCCATGGAACCGTTTATAATTTTGTGTAGGATTAATAAGTCAGATACATTTCGTCTCATTTTTAAGCTAGCGATGTTAAAATATTTTAGTCTATCATTGTACTCAGGAATAGACATACGAATGCCATTTCTTATACTAAAATGTCTAGCAAAACGAGCCTGAACGGCTTGGATGAGCTCTGTGTGAGTGGAATAGTGAGGGGACCATATCGTAGAACCATATTCGAGAATGTTATAAGTTGGACATGAAACCGTGTTGTCGTAAGTTTATCAAGGGACGTAGGTGAGAGTACACGGTTTTGTACAGAATACCTTCAAATACTTTTGCAAATGGTGATATAATACATATTGGTCTATAATTTGAGACGTTATTCTTATTACCTGATTTATATATGGGGACAACATATGAGTTAAAATATTTTAGTCTATCATTGTACTCAGGAATAGACATACGAATGCCATTTCTTATACTCAAATGTCTAACAAACCGAGCCTGAACGGCTTCGATGAGTTCTGTGTGAGTGGAATAGTGAGGGGACCATATCGTAGAACCATATTCGAGAATGCTTCGGACTAAGGTGTTATAAAGCACAATAATACTCCAGTTATTGCAAAATGGTCGTGATACACGTATAATAAATCCTAGTGCCCTGTTAGCTCTCGATACAATATTATATATATGTTGCCGGAAAGACAAAGCGGAGTCAAAAGTTATTCCTAAGTCCCGAATAACGGATACTCTTTCTAGACTAGTGCCCCCAAGTTGATAACTGAAATCCAAATATTTTAATTTGTTTGTAAATGTTATGTATTGACATTTCTTTACATTAAGAGACATTTTATTCTTGATACACCATGATTCAAGTGTGCTAAGATCAGCCTGTAGTTTAACACAGTCACTTAATTTTGTTATCTGATTATATATTTTAATATCATCTGCATAGGCTAGGCAATTACAATACAGGGAGTCTAAAAGATCATTTATAAAAATTAAAAAGAGTAAGGGTCCTAATTTAGATCCTTGGGGAACACCAGATGTGGGTATAAAAGGGGAAGATTCATAACCTGCCAGTGCAACTAGCTGAGACCGGTTATATAAATAACTTTCAAACCACCTTAAGAGATTGCCATGAATTCCAGCGTGATTAAGTTTGACCATTAATATTGAATGATCTACACTATCGAATGCTTTGGCAAAATCGGTGTAGATAGTGTCAACTTGACCTCGGGTCTCCAGTATATCTGTTATATAATTAGTGTAAATAAGTAAATTAGAAGTTGTAGAGCGGTTGGACATGAAACCGTGTTGTCGTAAGTTTATCAAGGGACGTAGGTGAGAGTACACGGTTTTGTACAGAATACCTTCAAATACTTTTGCAAATTGTGATATAATACATATTGGTCTATAATTTGAGACGTTATTCTTATTACCTGATTTATGTATGGGGACAACATATGAAATTTTCCACAAGTCAGGGAATACACCTTCTTTGAGCGATTGATTATAGATTATATGTAAAGGTTTAACTAACACTTTTGAACAAAGCCGTATAAATATTGGTGGGATTCCATCTGGTCCAGCGCCTTTGTTTATATCCAAAGTTTCAAGACTGACTTCTATATCTTTTACATTAATGTATATATCTGGGAGGCTATCATATGACGGGGGATAAGAAGCGATATATGTGTTGGTAACTTGCTTCTTGTTGAATACTGAGGAAAAGTATAAAGCGAATAGGTCCGCAATTTGTTTACCCTCAGCAATTTGCCCATCATATGATACCTGAGCGGGAATGCCATTGCATGTTTTTTTAGACTTGGTATATCGCCAAAATGATTTGATATTTGTTTTAAGTTCCTTTTCAATCCTAGCTATATATAACTTAAAACAACATACAATATGTTTTTTTGATCTCATGCGTAGGGCGTTAAACGTATCATAATCACGTGGATTATTATATTTTTTGAATCTTATGCGATATTTGTTTTTTTCCTTAATCATTTTAATTAGAAATCGATATATCGTGAAAACATAAACTCAATCGAGTTTGTTGCCGGTTCTTCTCGATGAGTGGGTTGTTTGTTCGTACCGGTGATAGGTTTGGCGTTCATGAGGGCCTTCTTAGGGTCTAAATTAAATGTTACCATATGACAACTTAACGACAACTTAAACGAAGTGTCTATTCGTCCGCTAAACGGATGAATAAAATAATTTTAACAATAAATAGATGTTATCGGACGATTAAATTATTTTATTCATCCGTTTAGCGGACGAATAGCAATAGCCAAATTAAATAAAGTGGTTTTGATTTTGTCACCGAATGTATTGTTGTACGGCCCAGTAGGTTATACAGACTATATCATAGGGATGGAGAATTCATGAAAACATTGTGGTCTAAGGATCGATAATTCAAAAATCGATCGGCGGAAGTTGCCCTGCCTTGATAATAAAAAATCCGAAAATTCAACCGCAGCGACATCTACCGGGTCAAATTGTGGATCTAAACCATTCTTGAACCCACCAGAACATACACAAAAAAATACATCAAAATCTGTCCTACCGTTTAGGAGGAGCTTTCCTCCACATACATACGGACAGAGATTTATATAATACTAGCTGAGCACGCGACTTCATTCGCGTGGAACCCCATTTAAAAAAACAGTGATGAATAAAATCATTTGAAAGTATTAAATTACAATAGCTTATGATAGCGTGGATCGATTTTAATGAAACAAATACTTAGTTACTCCCGAGGATATGCTTTATAATTTGAGGTTATTATTGTGAGCCCAGTATTTTAGCAGTGATGCGGGTTCATACAAACAGGCAGACAGATATTTCTAAAAATGATTGAAATGTATTTTATTACTTATTCCCAGACTCCTGCAATATTTTTTTTACAAAAATGTAAAAAGTACAGACACCTTACATTTACATTCTTATTATATACTAGCTGTTACCCGCGGCTCCGCACGCGCTTTTTAAAAAATGTATTAAAGAAATGTAAAATGTGAGTGGGTGTGTACATTACAGAAAACCTTTTTCAAAAACATTTGTAACTACGACACGCACGTCAACTGTTATATGTAACGTGTACATTAGATATAAGAATGCAAATAGTATATCGAATGGGAGGGGTTTATCATCAGCAACATACCTGGAACTTCAACCTACTATATACCAAACTCAGTGCTCACTAACACTATATAAGAAAGTAATGCAAATTATAAGCTATACATTATGGAACAATATATCTTAAATCCTTTATTATATAGATATCATATGTCCGTATTGTCGATATACTTAACTTATTCTTATACGTTGCTATAATCACAGAGTTATGTAGAAGCAAACGCGGTAAATAAAACAATATAGCCGCCAAATTGACCAAAAAGATGATATAATTCATATTACATACATTTTATTTTGTTTCTCAAGACTTTGTCCGCAATATCCTACTATCTCCTAATTGATTGGACCGACTTTCACGGGGCTTTTACGGGCAGATAACTAGCGGGCTCGGAAGACGTTGTCCCGCCCCGATAATAAAATGAAAACCTTGACAAATTATGCCTAAACATTCCCCATGAATCATAATTCTATCTACTGGTGAAAATGGCATGAAAATGGTCGTTTTTGACTTTATCGCGAACAGATAAACTGACAGAAGACTTTCTTTTTAACCGTCGAGGCGGGATAATGTCTTCCGAGGCCGCTAGTTATCTGTCCGTAAAAGCCCCGTGAAAGTCGGTCCAACCGATTAGGAGATAGTAGGATATTATCTTGAGTATGGATGTCGGATGAAGTCTCGAGTAACAAAATAAAATAGTCAAAGTTACTTCTTATAAGATGAGAGCCAGTGAAAGTCCCGTGAAAATCAGTTAAAGCATTACGAATATTCCACTACAGCCGAAGGCGAATAAAAAATCTAAATTACTTTTTATGACGTCTGCTATCTACCAGTGAATACCCCGTGAAAATCGGTCCAGCCATTTCAGCCAAACAGCGGACACATAAAATAGAAAATGTCAACCGCTATAATTTCAGCTATCTGGCAGTAAAAAGTAAAATTCCCGTTAAAATATTTATGACGTCTGCTATCTACCAGTGAATACCCCGTGAAAATCGGTCCAGCCATTTCAGCCAAACAGCGGACACATAAAATAGAAAATGTCAACCGCTATAATTTCAGCTATCTGGCAGTAAAAAGTAAAATTCCCGTTAAAATAGGTCTAACCGTTTTGGAGATTACCCGCAACAAACAAACAAACAGAAAATATATTCGTATAAAAATATAGACAAATTGTAAAGAATTTTTTTATGGGCATTTGTAGCCATATCCATTCATCAAAAAGTTGTTATTTTAATTGTAAATACACAAACTTTATTTTTATAATACGTAATAGAGAACAAATAAAAAATTAGAAATAAAAGTAGTATAAACTTTTTGCATAGGAAAACAAAATAAACTTCGAAAATGTTTGCGATAGAAACTTTTTTTTTTTTTTTTTTTTTTTTTTGTTTGTTTGTTTGTTTGTTTGTTTGTTTGTTTGTTTGTTTGTTTGTTTGTTTGTTTGTTTGTTTGTTTGTTTGTTTGTTTGTTTGTTTGTTTGTTTGTTTGTTTGTTTGTTTGTTTGTTTGTTTGTTTGTTTGTTTGTTTGTTTGTTTGTTTGTTTGTTTGTTTGTTTGTTTGTTTGTTTGTTTGTTTGTTTGTTTGTTTGTTTGTTTGTTTGTTTGTTTGTTTGTTTGTTTGTTTGTTTGTTTGTTTGTTTGTTTGTTTGTTTGTTTGTTTGTTTGTTTGTTTGTTTGTTTGTTTGTTTGTTTGTTTGTTTGTTTGTTTGTTTGTTTGTTTGTTTGTTTGTTTGTTTGTTTGTTTGTTTGTTTGTTTGTTTGTTTGTTTGTTTGTTTGTTTGTTTGTTTGTTTGTTTGTTTGTTTGTTTGTTTGTTTGTTTGTTTGTTTGTTTGTTTGTTTGTTTGTTTGTTTGTTTGTTTGTTTGTTTGTTTGTTTGTTTGTTTGTTTGTTTGTTTGTTTGTTTGTTTGTTTGTTTGTTTGTTTGTTTGTTTGTTTGTTTGTTTGTTTGTTTGTTTGTTTGTTTGTTTGTTTGTTTGTTTGTTTGTTTGTTTGTTTGTTTGTTTGTTTGTTTGTTTGTTTGTTTGTTTGTTTGTTTGTTTGTTTGTTTGTTTGTTTGTTTGTTTGTTTGTTTGTTTGTTTGTTTGTTTGTTTGTTTGTTTGTTTGTTTGTTTGTTTGTTTGTTTGTTTGTTTGTTTGTTTGTTTGTTTGTTTGTTTGTTTGTTTGTTTGTTTGTTTGTTTGTTTGTTTGTTTGTTTGTTTGTTTGTTTGTTTGTTTGTTTGTTTGTTTGTTTGTTTGTTTGTTTGTTTGTTTGTTTGTTTGTTTGTTTGTTTGTTTGTTTGTTTGTTTGTTTGTTTGTTTGTTTGTTTGTTTGTTTGTTTGTTTGTTTGTTTGTTTGTTTGTTTGTTTGTTTGTTTGTTTGTTTGTTTGTTTGTTTGTTTGTTTGTTTGTTTGTTTGTTTGTTTGTTTGTTTGTTTGTTTGTTTGTTTGTTTGTTTGTTTGTTTGTTTGTTTGTTTGTTTGTTTGTTTGTTTGTTTGTTTGTTTGTTTGTTTGTTTGTTTGTTTGTTTGTTTGTTTGTTTGTTTGTTTGTTTGTTTGTTTGTTTGTTTGTTTGTTTGTTTGTTTGTTTGTTTGTTTGTTTGTTTGTTTGTTTGTTTGTTTGTTTGTTTGTTTGTTTGTTTGTTTGTTTGTTTGTTTGTTTGTTTGTTTGTTTGGTTGCACGCTATGATCTCAGGAACTACCAGTCTGATTTGAAAAAGTCTTTCGGTTTTAGATAGCTCATTTATCGAGGAAGGCTATAGGCTATATATAATCACGCTAAGACCAATAGAAGCAGAGCCCCAATGAAGAATGTTTCAAAATCGGGCACTTTTTTTGGTTTTGAGCGATTACGTTATTATTATATACGTTGCCATGGTAACGTGTTAAGTAGTAGTAATAATAATAGGCTATATATCATCACGCTAAGACCAGTAGAAGCAGAGCACCAATGAAGAATGTTTCAAAATCGGGCACTTTTTTCCTTTTGAGTGATTTCGATAGTTGTAGTAATAATATTCGTTCAATAGGACAGGCGAAGGAATTAATCCATACTGCCAATTCTGAGGTTGTCAATATAGGTATTTCTTATATATCCTTTAATCAATTTTCTTCCATGTCCAAGTTACAATAAATGCATAAGCGCCAAATCTTCTATATAATATGTTGTACATTATTTTATCCATCATTATAGCGTTCAACCAAACAAACAAACAAACAAACAAACTCTTCAGCTTTATATATTAGTAATGATTATGAAGACTAAGAAGATAATAATGATGGATAAAATAATGTACAACATATTATATAGAAGATTTGGCGCTTATGCATTTATTGTAACTTGGACATGGAAGAAAATTGATTAAAGGATATATAAGAAATACCTATATTGACAACCTCAGAATTGGCTATATGGATTAATTTCTTCGCCTGTCCTACTGGACGAATATTATTACTACAACTAACGAAATCACTGAAAAGGAAAAAAGTGCCCGATTTTGAAACATTCTTCATTGGTGCTCTGCTTCTATTGGTCTTAGCGTATAGCCTAAAGCCTTCCTCGATAAATGAGCTATTTAAAACCGAAGGGTTTTCTCAAATCGGAATGGTAGTTCCTGAGATCCTAGCGTTCAACCAAACAAACAAACTCTTCAGCTTTATAATATTAGTATAGATGTCATAGTGGGAGCATCCAGCAGTCGAAGATTTTCGAAGTCGAAGATCTTTGTAAGATTCGAATTATCGTAGGTGTTTGCTAACACCGCCATCTATTATTTTCTATGTTAATCAATATAGGCAATGTGTTGTTAATGCACTTCTACTTAATTATTTTAATGTGGATTATTCTGAATTATAGAGTAATGTAGATTAGATTAAACTGTTTCTAAACTGTTGATAACTTCTAAGCATTCCACATGTATATTCATATAAGCACTGATAGAAGTAACTAAATAAGCCGGTGTCACGCCACACGACGCGAGACGCCCCTCCCGATAAAATAACGGCAGTGAACGATCAGTACCAGCCTGTCTCTCCAAACAGAGCGTGCTCACGCCCACGCCCGCGTAACCACAGATCACGCCGCCGTGGTCTGGGGGTAAATTTCGCTCCCGCACACCAGACTAGGCCCCCCTCGGCAACGGCTCAAGCCTAGGTCCGTTCCCTCGGCGTGGAGCCCTTGAGTACGCTGCTCGCGCGATACAGGGACAAAAAATCTTACATCACTGCGACAACATTACACATATCACCTCCACACACGTGCACGCAACGCGCTTACACATGCAAGTCGAAGGGTTTTATTTTTTCCCTTATCAAACTGAAATAGTTTAGAATATTATCTTATAATGCTTCGACTGCTGGATGCTCCCACTATGACATATACATGTATATAGAAGACTAGTGGGCCCGGCAGACGTTGTCCCGCTCTGATAATAAAAAAAACCTTGACAAATTATATACCTAAACCTTGCTTATGAATCACTTTATCTACTTGTGAAAACCGCATGAAAATCAGGTTCAGTAGTTTTTGAGATTGGTGCAAACAGAGAGGCAGATGTGACAGAGGGCTTTGTTTTATAATATTTAGTGGTGCTTACTGTACCCCGACTAGGTCCACGTAGAACCTAAAGTAAAAAAATAGTTGGTAAATTAACTCATCTGAATATCTTAACTCCATTTATGTATGTATATTTGGTTTACAGATTGTCGCGTGCAATTTCGTTTCGTCAAGCCCTGTTCCCCAATTTGGTAAGGATTCAATTTATTTTAAGTTAGTTACGATGTAACATGCTTGTTCTCGTAGACATGTGTGTCACTGTTAAGTGATTCTTGACGTATATTCAAATTATCATTTGTAACATAATTATTGTTTAAATGTGTACAAATGTTGTCGGTTTTCTTGATGAATCATTTCACGTAGGTAGCGTTTAGTGACATCAATGCTTTTATGAAAATACCTTGTTTGTGAAGATGTAAAATATAGTCTAAATCGAAAATCAAAAATACTTTATTCAGTTTAGGCCCTAATAAGGCACTTATAATAATAATAATAAGCCTTATATATTTCCATGACATGACATGACAATAAGTTTTTACAAAAATTTAAAAAATATATAAAAAACGATTATACAAAAAGAAAAAAAAGGATGCTAAATAAATATGCATTTGACATCGATATATATGTCATGACCCCTTTCGGGTATAGGCCTCCTCCATTTGCCTCCATTTTTCCCTGTCGTTGGCTGTTTTTATCCAGTCACTTCCTGCCAATTGATGTATGTCATCTATCCATCGGGCGTTTGGTCTGCCCCTTTGTCTTTAACCTTCCGGACCTGTCCATTTTGTTACCCGTTTTAGCCATCTTTCTTCAGAGGAACGTGCTATGTATCCTGCCCATTTACACTTCAAACGCTGTGCGTTTTATATAAGGCACTTATGAACGTCAAAACTACCACCGGTTCGGAAAACAACCCACTCATCGACAAGAACCGGCAAGAATCTCGATCGGGTACATTTTTTTAACATATATTCTCAGTACATAACACAATAGCTTTTAGTGGATGCACAGAGTGGAGTCAATTCAAGTCCACGCTGAAGCTATTACTGGTTGCAGCACGAATGGGTCGGCTCGTCCGGGGTAGTACCACCCTCTCATAGAAAACCGACGTGAAGTAACAGTGCTTGCATTGTTGCGTTTCGTTCGGTCAGTGAGAGCGCCGGAGGCCCACCTCCCCTCCCATTTCCTCTCTCCTCTCCCTTTCCCTCTTCTAACCTTTTCCCCGAAAGGGTGGCAACGCACTTGCGACTCCTCTGGTGTTGTTAGTGTCCATGGACGATGATGATCACTTAACATCAGGTGACACATCTATTCGTTTGCCATCAAAAAAAGACATCACTATCATTCACATACTGATTCACTCTATAATATCCTTTTGACACTAAAACCCGTTTGATCGGTAACATACTCTGGGACTTTATTGTAAAACCTAACACTCATTACCTAAAAAACTATTATTGGTTTCGCTAAGTTTAAAACATCAGACGACCAGTTTATTACAGTCTCTAGTATTTAGATTATGCCGGTCTTTTACTAAATTATAATTTCATAAATAAATTTAAAAAATTATTATTTCTAATTTTATAAATACCAGTATAAAGTGTTTGTACTTTTTCGTTTTCATGAAAAAAATTGTTGCACGTGTCTAAAAGTAACTAATATATACTTCTATAGTAATATTATAAAGAGGTAAAGTATGTGAGTTTGTGACGTTGTGGCGTTGTAAGGGGTAATCTCAGGAACTACTGGTCCGATTTTAATAATTCTTTCAGTGTTATATAGCTCATTTATTGAGAATGATTATAGGTTATATATCATCACGCTAAAGCCAATGGGAGCGGAGCAACAATGAAAAATGTTTTAAAATCGGGGTTTATTTTCCTTTTGAGAGCTTCCGCTGTGAGTTACCCCAAAATAACTATTCCACGCGTGAGAAGTCGCGGGCAGATGCTATTAACTAATTATATAATCTATACTAATATTATAAAGAGGTAAAGTTTGTGAGGTTTTAGGGGGTAATATCTGGGAAGTCGGAGAAAAATGGTCAAACAAAAACGTTTCTTACGAACGTTGCCTTAATTATGAGATATATATGATTGAGTTCTAGAGAAAAGTTGTAGCTTGACAATGCCTATTACCACCCAACGAAGTGGGCACGGGTCGGATAGTAAGTCATAAAGCGTATCTTCAAGAGTAACTTAGTCTTTATTTCATTAAAATCGGTATCTTCTATCAAAAGTTATTGCAATTTTAATGACGACGCGGCGTAATTACGAGATAAAAGTAGAAGTAGATCGACTTAATACATTCAGATAACTTTCTTAATCAATGTTTTTTTACATAGGGATCCACATGGACGAAGTCGCGGGCACAGCTAGTATACAATGTAGTAAAATATCAGTTAAAACAATCGGTGTGATTATTATGTAAAATATAAGTAAGTATATGTAGTAATATCTTTTCATTATTATATTGGTAATATTGACTATAGAATTAATTTAACACAAGGTCGTAATGCGTAGGTGTATGATATAAAAAAAAAACAAATGCTTCATTAAAATTCAATAAATGGTGTGTTGTATAAATTATATTGTTTGGAAAAGATATTAATTTTATTATGTTATTCAGAATTTATAGAGACATTAATTAGTTCGCTGTTCAGGAGTTCGAAGTATTTTAGTAGGTGGTAGAGCCATGCTGAAGCTAATACTGGTTTCAGCATGAATGGGTACGCTAATCCGCGGTACTACCACCCGACACACAGAATCACTGACGTGAAGTAACAGTGCTTGCATTGTTGCGTTACGTTCGGTCAGTGAGAGCGCCGGAGGCCCTCCTCCCCTCCCACTCCCCCAAATATAGGCTGGCAACGCATTTGCGATTGTCTGGTGGTGTTGTAATGTCTGTGAACGGTGGTGATCAATTAACATCAGGTCAACTGGTTTGTTGGCCTCCTATGATATAAAAAAAACAAACTGATATTTCTAAAAAATATTGAATTGTATATTATTATTTATTCCTAAACACCTGCACAAAAACCTGCAAAATAACTAAAAAGTAGATTTACATTTATAGGTATGCGTAGATGTTTCTAAGAGAGGGTAATGAAATTGGTTAAGTATGAAGTATAAATTGTTATCATCCACCTCCGGTGCCATTGTATGGCGTCCGGGAAGCGAGACTACAACGCGACCGGACCGCTGACGCTAGCCACCATGTTAAAAATACATAAATAACTTTAATTATATAGAGAATACATAAATAACATTAATTATATAGACTTCATATATTACTGTAATAACATTAATTAGATTATTTTGTGTTACATAAATTATTTTGCGGAATTACGAGTAAATAGTAATTGCTTTGATTTTTTCTAGTTCAGCCTATAAAAGGCAAGGTTTCGCTGATCTACAGACGTATATCGAAACATATTAAAGATACATAAATAAGAATAGGTGTATAATATGATTATCATATATATTAATACGTGAAGCCTAAACTTTGTATCCCTTTTTAACGGAATTGGGCGAACGGATGAACGTTGAACGTGAAATTTGGCATAGTTAAAGTTTATATGGAGTAGAAGTGCAGAAAGCTATTTATTTTATATAAAATGCATTAGAAGTACATTAAATTAATTAAAATATGCATTACTCACACTACTGGTTCAATTTTACACAACAAATACACACATGTACATAAAAAAGACATTTTGACATCTGTCAATAAAGGAATTCAAAAAAGGTTGTGAAGGAGGTTGCTATGCTCGACTGTATGTATTATTTTACTATTACGTTCCAATTACCCTTTTTCATTCTACATTGATATTATAACATAATACCCTTTGACAAAAGAACCCTAATAAAATTCAAACTTTAAAAAATCAATGAACAGAATAGTTTTACAAAATGATTGAAATGGTTATATAACATAATTTTGTTCGTTATTTATTATTTTTGGGTTACTTTGATTATTTTGTGGAATTATATGAAAATAATCATTGCTTTGACTTACATCAGTTCGGCCTATAAAAGGCAAGATGTCGATGCTATCTACACACTTCTTATATACAAAGTATTGTAAGGCGAAGCTCTGCGCGATTAAATAGTGACAATTACCCTGACCCAGCTATAATTCAACAAAATACATAATTATTCGGTTTCAGGAACGTACCAGGATCCATACTTTCAAGTAAGTCAAAGGCAGATGGGTCTATCATTGGGTGGAGTGCTCGGGGGTGGTGCATTAACTCCAGCACCAGAATATACATCAACCACGCCAGGTGAGATAGTGGGAACATTACCTAAGGTTAATCAGACATTTGATTCGAGGGAACTTTATTTCATGGATTCGTTTTGTTTGTTTACTATTACTTATTTTTACGAATAGAATCTTTCTATATCAATATATAGTAGACAACAAAGTTTGCCTGTCTGTCTGTTCGTGATAAACTCAAAAAAAAAAAAAATATATAATTTGTCTATATTTTTTTAATTATCAGGACAGGACAAAGTCCGCCGGGCATGCTAGTTACTTATATTGTATTATCTAAATATATAAAAATCCACAATGTTTGTCCGCAATTAACTCCGAAACTACTAAACCGAGCTTCATGAAACGTTCGCATTTATGCATAATTATGTCCAACTAGAGATACGATAAAATTTATATTTCGATTAATGGCCTCAATAGTTTTAAATTACGAATTAAGTGATTGTCAATGTTAATTATATTTAGTAATTGTGAGTTTTTCAACAGTCTCGAACTGATGGCGCTTTACATTAGTTTGTTAGAAAACTGTAGGAGCGAGTGTTATAGATATCCCATAGATGACTCCACGTTTTAAGTTTCAATGTCTTTTTCAATTCCAGTTTATTTTATGGTGTACGTGTTTTGTTAATCTATTTAGTACATAACCTCGCTTTTGTTTGTATCAAGTTTTCAGGCAGACTCATTACCCCATAATTCCAAATACTTTATTATAATTATATTTCAACATGTAGCACCTGAGCCACACCACACGTGGCGGGTCCACTTGTTATATTATAAAACAATAATATTCTTAAAAAATAAAACAATTATCTTGTAATCTATTTGGTTACTGAAATTTAGAAGATTTGTGCTTTATCCAGGACGGATGTCCTGTTATATTTAGTTGGAAGTCTAACTGTAAATATTGTAAATGCCATTGATATAATGAATTCGATGAAAGTTGCCTCTATAGTTCTAATTTATATAACCTAGAACTAAATAAATCATAGACACGACATATTGGCTAGTCTTCGAATGATTGAGCGGGTCTCCGAAGCACTTGTCAGAATATCCGCCTTCACTCGTCTGTCTGTTATTGAATTCTTGTTTGCGTATCTGTGCGTTATGCATACTCTTAATATATTTTACTTCATCTCAGCAAAGCTACAGTATCTATTACATATAACGAATAAAGAATGTTTATATCATATTTGTTATAATTGTTACAGATTATAGCCGCTTAATACATGTGTTCAGACTGTGAGGCAACTGCGTTGATAGTCATCAGAAAATCATCTACATTAACATACTGCTGCAACACAAAACATTACAATAGCTTATATAATGTATAACCTTCAAATCTGTATTACAATATCTATTAATTAAAAACAAGAGTAATATATGTTTCAATTATACAAGTTGTTTATTTTAATTTTACCCCTATAAAGTGTCAGCACGGTATCTAATTGCAAAAGCAGTAATTAGAATCCTAAAACACGCTATCTGCCCACATTCATCTAATGTAAAAGTATAAAAATTCAGTGTCATAATGTTTATCCACGATGAACTCCGAAACTAGTCGATCGATCTTCATAATAGTTGTCTTTTATATAATGCAACTAACTTCGTCCGCGTCGAATATTTACTTTGGGCTAATTCGGACACGTAGCGGAAGTTCTAATAAGGAAAAATACCCCAATTGTGAAATATTCTTCCATTTTGCCCCGTTCCTATTGATCCAGTGATGATATAGCCTTCCTCGATTGATGAGCTACACTGAATTTTATTTCAAATCGGATCGGCGATTCCTGAGATTAGCGCTTTCTACCAACCAAACAAACAAACCCTCCAGCTTTATAATATTAGTATAGATTAGTGATAAGTGAATTAACTACGTACTTTTAATGCTTGTTTAAACTTCTGTAGCGTTTCTGGAGGACATACGTTTTTATACGCTTGCAACCCTACGCAACAACAAGAAAGCGTCGCTCGGGTTTATAGCGTTATGTAGTAGAATGGATTATGCGTGTTTCCTTTATAGTGATAGCTATAACACACACTTAAAAAAACTAAACCTTGTACAGAATCAACCTATGCGAATAATAGGAATAAAAAGTACACCAATATGTGATGGAGTCGGAACTTCATATACAACCACTATATATTCGTAGATATTATTTGGCAGGCACAGGTTTCCGCTCTGAGATGTCTTCCCAGACATATTCCGCTTAATATATTCACAAATTTAATGAATAAGATACAATCACCTCTGTCACTGAGTGTAACAGAGTAGACAGTACGTAAGAATTTACGTTGTGTTGGGGTCTATAACGGCATTTTGGCTACACCTTTGTCGGATGGAGCCAGGATGCTGTACAGGTTAGCCAATGTTACTATCAATAGGAGGTCAATAGTAGATTATATGTGTGTAGTATTTATTATATATGCCTTCCAATAATGGTGGCATGGTTGCTTTGTGACCCCTTATAAAAAAAGAAGAAAAAATGTTATGTTATTATGTTTTGTAAGTTTTCTAGCGTTGACATTAATTTTGTGATAAAACGTAAATTCTCTATTATGTTGTTTGATGTACTAAATGCGAAATACAAAATAGAATATTATCATTGGCTATATAATTTGTCGGATTATAAGGTACTATTTGTAATAAAATCCGGACTATAGGGAGTCTTAGGTAATACTCTATAATCCGACAAATTATATAGTTCGAGACTGCTTTGCAAAACGTTTGTTGGATTACCGGGGGTCTATTGTATTTATTCGCAAGGATTCGTAACTTCCTGGTCTCGTCTTTGAACACGCCAACAACTGACCCATCATCGCTTCATGTTAATATTTTTAAATCAACGATAATATAACTATAGATATGTCATAAGCGCTTCGACAGCGCCGCGTTAAAACTTGCCTAGCTAGCCTCTTTTTAACAGCTGCCCTGTCAATCCACCCTTATCTAAGCTACATATAACCATTTCTTTTTCACCACCGATTTTGAGAATATGCCACACTTACTTTCACATTTTATCTAAAGTTTACTTATGTGTGCGTTTTCGAGCCATTTGTTTTGCCAAAATATCATCTAGGTAACGTATCTACAGCTTTTCAGTTATAATATCATTGTATTCTAAATAAATACATTTTATTTATGGCTTGTGTGTGCATGCTTAATTGCTTCTAGAGGTGTTCGTGTACGTCCATGGTGGACGCTATAATCGAGCGTCGAGCAGGAGGTCGCGTGCGGCGTTCCGCGTTCGTGTCAAGGCCGATTTACATCGGACGAGCGAATGCTCATTCTATCCCCACTGTATCAAATTCGTTCAGCGTAAACAAACGTAGAGCATTCTTTCATTGTTTTGTTTGCGTTCGCAAAGATTCTATGGAATATTCTAAGAATGCTCGCTCGCTTGATGTAAACTGTACTAGAGCGTGCGAACAGATGCTTAGAGCGTTCTTGCGTGTTCGGACGTGCTCGCTCCCCGGAGCGTTCTCTTCAAATGCTCGGAGAATGCTCTGAAGAGCTGTTTAGACTGATACCTGCTGCTGAGTTCCGTTACAGAACGACTCGTCACGGACTGAAATTCCATCAGTGTCATCTCGATGGTTGGAAGTCGTGCACTGTGCGCTTCTCACGTTCGTTTTTTCCGCGTACGACAGTTCTCTGGAATGAACTCCCAGCGACAGCGTTTCCAGACCATTACGATCTGCCTTTTTTCAAGAAGCGAGCCTATTCCTTTCTCAAAGGCTGGCAACGCACCTGTGATTCTTCTCGTGTCGCAGGTGTCCATGGACGGCGGTGATCACTTACCATCAGGTGACCCGCATGTTCGTTTGCCGCCGATAGTATAAAAAAAAAGTGTTCTTGTATTCGAGCGATCTGAACCTCATCGATTCAACTATGGAATGGTCTCTAGAAAAATGCCTATTTATGATAGAAACCTACCAAAATTCAAGATGTCTGTGGGATCCTACGTTTGAAAACTATAAAAATACAACTCGCAAACTGCATTACATTTGTCACCCACCAACGTCTCGTCCTTCTTTTCTTTTTAAGTTTTTATAGAAGAAAGTGAATAAAGAAAACGTGTTTTGCCGATCCTACTTAGGTGGGATAAGGATGATGATGATGACTATCAAGTGACGCATCTTCAGCAAATGGCTGTTAACATTAGTACCAGATCATACAAATGTTTGATAACGCCCTACCAATACACAAATACTTAAAATCTAGCATTATATAACCTAAGGTTCATAATTATCTTCTGCTTTAACTAGAGTGATTGGTAAATTCTTCAACGTGCTGTCCAAATATTCAACGGATGATAGAAGAACGTTGCAGTAGGAGTAAAAGAACCACATTTAAAAGATCGAGAAAGAATGCTCTTGTTCTAGCTCTATGTTCGTTCAGTTTAAATGCGCCTTCAAACAGATGCATAAATACGTGAGTGTCCCGAGTGGTGCGCGAGCGTCGCTCTTGGACGCTGCACGCCCCGCCGAACGCAGATTCGCTCAGGCTACGTACACTAAGTATAATGAATGAGGCGTGATACAACAAAACAATAAATAAAACAGATTATAATCCTCTTTATTATTTTACAAACGATTTCCATACTTTAATTACTATAAATAATAAAATGTATTAAGTCCATTTACTTGTCTACTTTTCTCCCGGACTTACACCGCGTCGTCATTAACTTTACAATAGCTTTTGATAGAGTGCACCGATTTTAATGAAACCAAGACTATGTTATGTTATGCTTTATTATTTTCTTGATGAGATTATCGTGAACCCAGTACTTTAGCAGTGATACGTGTTCATACAAAAATACAGACAGACATTTCTAAAAAAATTTCTCCCTCTCCCACCCCTAACCCTTCCGCCCAAAGGGTGGCAACGCACTTGCGACCCCTATGGTGTTGTTAGTGTCCATGGACAGTGGTGATCTCTTAACATCAGGCAACCCACCTCTTCGTATGCCAACTATGACATAAAAAAAACTCTTATATATAATAATCCAGTGTCATAATGATTATCCACTATGAATTCCGAAACTACTCAACCGATATTCATGGAACGTTGGCATTTATGTATAATTTGGTCCAACTTCGGAGATAGGATAATTTATATTTCAATTAATGGCCTCAATATTTTTGAATTACACATTAAATGATTGTCAATGTTGATTATTGTTATTAATTGTAAGTTTTATCAGTATCGAACAGATTGCGCTTTAATTCAGTAGGACCGACTGTTACCGATATCTCATAGATGGCGCCACATTTTAATTTTGATTTTTTTCAACTCCAATTTATTTTATGGTGCTCGTGTTCTGTTAACCTATTTTTAATTCAACATGTACTATCTGAACCAAATATATATAATTGTTGAATTTAAAACGTCTAAAGCACGAATTAAGCTTTCGGGAGTATTTTTATAAAAATACTTGGTTTTCTAACGAGATACCAATAGGTTAATCTTTGTGCACAACATCCAAGTATTTTAACTAAAGATTTGGTCAAAGTTCGTAACATAGGTAAGAAGTGTGGAGTCTGGGTTTTATTGGAGTTTATTAAATAAATTTTTAACACATGTGCACATCGGCAGACATATATCATTTTATTTGTATAGAAGACTAGCTGACCCGACCACGCATTGCTGTGGAATCAGTTGAATTGATAGCTGTTGAATTGATATTATAATAAACTATATTGAGATATCTATAACAGTCGGTCCCACAGTTTTCTGTAAACAAACTAATTTAAAACGCCATCTGTTCGAGACTGGTGAAACTTACAATTAATAACATTAATCAACATTGACAATCATTTAATTCGTAATTAAAAATATCGAGAACATACATAAATGCCAACATTTCGTGAAGATCGGTTGAGTAGTTTCGGAGTTCATAGTGGACAATAAACATGACACTAAATTGTTATATATTTAGATTATTACATACATTCTATGCAACTTCCTAGCGCGTGGCAAAGTCGACGCGTCTTCCTTGCAGCAGAACTCTCTTGTCCCGAGTATATAGTTCTCCAAATATTCATCTGTATTCAATGCACTAAAATCGGTAAAGAATGTCTCATTATCCCCTTCGCTGATACGATTGCGAAGTGACTGGAAATTCGTGTTCTTGAAATGCCACTCTTTTGTTGTGTAGTACTGAAGGACCTCTAGGCCGTGGCTAATTCTCCTCTGGAGGTTCACCATGCTGGAATTAATTATATATTATTTTATTTATTATGAACAGAAAGAGGCATTTTAAAGTACATACGTTCCCAATACTTAATGGACGCAATATAACCTGATGTTTTCACCAGAAATCTTCGGAGACGGAACTTACATACGCCTGAATAATGTTTTTGAAGTGAAAACTTATTTAGACACGTTCAGCAGTATTTTAGCAGGAGTATTTATAATTTCGCGTCATGACATGGTACGTAAGCATGACCGGCCGTATTGTGGTTGCTCGACGCGACTAGCGACGCGTAGCATAGTGGCGCCTGTGTACATGTAATATTGATATTTTGCAGCTAATAATTGATTGATTAATAGACTTTATAAAAATGTATATAATTATTGCTCCGAGTGCTAATAGATATGAAAACCGCACTGATGTTAATAATTTCAATAAACAAATTCTGAAATTTAAATATTGTCATTCGCAGTATAATTAATTCAAAAGAAAACAGAGTTTAAAATCCCAAAGAAGTTTCATTTCTATTAACAATTAAATGCGAGTGACTGCGGCGTTATAACTAGTTACATAATAGAATAGAAAATAGTATATAAAAAAATTGTATATAAAATCTGTAGGTGGTAGAGGCACGCTGAAGTTATTACAGGTTTCAGTATAAATGGGTCGGCTCGCTCGGAGTACTATCACCCGACACACAGAAACTCCTACAGTGCACGCATTGTTGCGTTTCGTTCGGTCATTGAGAGTGCCAGAGGACCCCCACCCTCTCCACCCTCCCCCAAACACAGGCTGGTAACGCACTTGCGACTCCCCTGCCAAGTGGCCCACCGGTTCGTTTTGCCACCTATGATATATATAAAAAAATAGAATTCTTTTTCATACTCACAAGGTTTTCTTTCCAAGTAAGAAAAGTAGTGTGTCTGCTAGATAAGCGGGCGCCCAGTGAGTTAAAATTAAACTAATTTGATGTGTTATCCAATAGGATTTGATTGATCCTCCCGGGTACCATAACGCTATTGTGTACGGATATTCATTGACCCATTTTTCACCTGAAAATATATTATAGTTAGGGCTATTTGATAATAGATGTCGCTAAATAACAATTTTGCTTGAAGCGTAATTTAAACAAAGTAGAATTTTTGGCGTGATCTTAGTTTGTCATGCAGTGGATTTCATTCGTAATTTTATGTTATTTCACTGTATATTTTGAAATATTGGTGGTGTTTTACGTAATATAATTTGGTTATTGTGCAAGTTCATGGGAAATAATAGTACGGAGTTCCTTGATACCACAAAATCTGTCTAAATAGCTTTAATAAGGGAGCCGCCATCTTGTCAGAAAATTTGAAATAATCATAAGACCCTTGTAACCTAACCTACTCGATAATAACGGAATAATCTAGAAGATTGCTTGGCAAAAATTAAAAAAGCAAACAGAGTAAATTCTTCTTTAGTAAAATTTATATTGTTTATAATTTGGGAGGTGTTTTCTAAATAATTGTTGTATTAGCCTGATTTAGTCATTCATCTATGTTGACTCTTTAAGATTCAATTTCAGTTTGTTCAATAGATGGCGTTGTATAAAATTATAATGTAATATTATTTTATCAGATAACATATTTTGAAGTATATCGCAATTTCATTCCAGTAATGTATATACTTCTTACCTAATTGAATCACTTCGTTCCAAGATATTTTTATAATACCCGACAGAGTGAGATTGTATATTTGCGTCTCCTTCGGCCTGAAAATTTAATATAAGAGATTATAAACTTGTATGTTTAATTATTTGACGGCATACCGTCTCCGTTGACGTTCAGAAAGGAAACATCTCTAACTTCAGAACCGAAACTAGTAGGAGGGTAATAAAAGCGTAGCTCATAAAGAGAGGGAACGGCATTTTACCGCCTGACCAAAATTACATCTGATATTAAATGGCGATGTGGTTTCTCAAGTACAGCTGAACACACCAACAGGTTGGCGAGAGATTTACAGTTTCTGGATGGTAGCTAGCCAGGTGGACTAAGATGAAGTCCTACCACCCAATAGAATTAGGTATTGTAATGAAACTAGGACTAGGGTGT
>MU159464.1:177431-194780 GCA_015888305.1 Antheraea pernyi | reverse complement strand
AATTACGTAAATATTTATATAATCAAATCTGTTCTAATTCAGTAAATAAATATTGCTGACGTACTCACCATCCAGAACACCAACCCCTATGTCATCAAAGATCACCTCCCCATCGAAAGTTGAAAAATTAATAAATTGTGGTCTAATTATGACCACTAGACAATCACTATTAATAATTCAATTTATTTTTTGTCAATGGTTGGTTAGTGAGTTAGCCTTTCTACCATGGATAGGGTACCATTAAAGTATTACGTAAGCAGAATTTTTGTAATTTTTGGCCGCCCCCTCCCCCTGGTCAGCAAAAGTAAGCAATGCCCTTAACCCTCCTCTCCCATAGTTACGTAAACATTTATATAAGTATAATCAAATCTCTTCTAATTCAGTAAATAAATATTGCTGACGTAATCTACCATTCAGACCCTCAACCCCTATGTCATCAAAAATAAGCAAATCAAGAACGCCCCATCAGTATTTACGTAATACTTGAATGACCCCATATCATTAAAATATAATATTAATAAATAATAATATTAAAATTCAGATACATCTATTATCAATATGCTAGGATTATCAATGCTTAGTATAAACATTACAAAAAGGATAATTATCAAACACTTCATAGATTGAGTTTAATAAACTTACAATTAACAACATAGAGTACACCCTTTGTATAATTATGTGACAAAAAGCTTAACCTTCTATACATAAAATAACAACTGATTAACTGTTAACTATAAGTACTGTAGGCGAGCACTAAAGAAGGATTTTTGAGAATTTAAACCCTAAATTAGTGAAAACAAGGATGAAAGTTTGCTAGAACATCCGTCAATTTTTGATTTAGGCAGTCAGCTATTTTTTATATATATGGAATAAAGGCTCGAAAAATTATTTCATCTATCACAAATTGCTTAGAAAATGCGTACCAAACCGCGGGGCATTGCTAGTAGAATATATAAAAAGTGTATTGTCTCGACTAAATCTCATCACAGAAAGAATGCATCCGTTTATATCTAACTATATGTATATGTGTGTTTTTTTCTCTATGGCATTGGCCGCCCGCTCGGCTATCGTGACGAAAGAACCGACTCAAGGTATTTGACAGACGATCTAGAACGATCGTTACATATTTGTCATGAACACGAAGTAGTCGTATCATTTTGTTAAGTGCCGATTTAGTTTGTAGAGGTCTTGTGTCGTAGCCAAGGGGGTTTATTTGTATGATTGAATGATATACGGATGTTTCTATCATAATAATTCTAAATACTAAATATGTATCAAAATTTTAAAATATTTTGTCTTCGGAATTATAATATTAATTTGATAGTACAATAAAAGTAAATTAATACGCTTGTTATGTTAATGAAAAGTTAAATGAAAAAGTCAGTGATAGAAATATCTTTACAATTGCTTAATTGTTATGCGTTACCATTGACCTGTGCTATTTATAGTATTTTACGTCATTTAAAAATGAGTAAGGTAGTGTTTAACAAGGACTTATAGAATCAAATGGAATCGCATTAACTCCAGTCACACCTTAAGTCACAACAGTCACAACCTTCTTTGCAGATTAAATGCTACTAACGTAAAACATACTACACCTACTATATCATATCTTTACATAGGATTATTATGAATAGAGAAACTGTTTTTATTCAAAGGTATTTATAGGAAGTAGTCGCTTAACTTTCTTTAGTAAGAATGCAGTTATTTTACAATAGGTATCTTATAAGCTAATGTGATAATGAACCTCCACAAATACTGATCTGATTCTAGATACTCTTTCACACGAACATACAGTTTAATTTTTATTCATTTTAAGGCGTATAAATTGCAAACTTAATCTACGTTAAAGTGATTAATTAATGTGTATGTTAAACAAGATACTTATAACAAAAGCCGATTACAATTTACACTTTGTTCCAGTTATTTTTATAGTTAAATCTATCGCTTAATATATTTTTTAAACGTTTATGAATGAATGAATGAATACTTTATTACACTTTTAGTTAGTACAATGGCGAGCTTAATGCCATGAGGCATTTTCTTCAAGCTCACCAGCGGTATTGAAGTCAATCAAAAACGTTTGTAGGTAGTGCATATATAGAAAAAAGAAAAATAATAAAATAAATACATATGTAACATGTATTCGAATATATATTAATTACATAAAATAGTAAATATACGAATATTATATATAGTTTCTATATATTCGTAGAGATTTATCGAATAAAACTAAAAAAATATATGAATTATTGAATTTTAACGAGTGTCATCCAATAGATATGCCCTTTACATAAGTTGTAGTGTTGCATGAAACAAATCAGTCCTCTATCATTATCATATCATTACATTTGAAATATTGTATGATCATTAGATTTGTCTATTTGAGAATTTATGTATAGAATTTTATCAAGTATTTAGAAAATTAAAAAAATATAGTAAAAATATTTTACAATTTAGTGCTATGTATTGTTATACTTATTTTATTGTATATGTTGTTATACTTGTTATTTTTAAATTATTGTAATTTATGTATTAGTGTGGCTTTTTACACTATTTTAATAATATTGAAGTAGTTAACGCATGCTATGTATTTTATAAATAAACATACAGCCTATATATAAATTTTTCGACATTTGTACAGTTACCTTCGATCACAGAAAACCGACGTGAAGTAACAGCGCTTGCATTGTTGCGTTTCGTTCGGTCACTGAGAGCGCCGGAGACCCATCTTATCTCCTCTTCCCCCTTCCCTTACTCCCTTACTTCCCTCTCCGTCAAGACAGGTTAGAAACGCGCTTGCGACTCCCCTGGTGTTGCAAGTGTCTATGGACTGTGGTGATCACTTAACATCAGATGACCCACCGGACCGTTTGCCACCTATGATATAAAAAAAGTGTTAATAAAATAATTAATATTGACTGTGTGATCGAATTTTATAAACCGTTTTAATATAGTAAAATTCAATGGCAGAGTAAATTCTCGATGCGTTCACGCGCCTGGACAGAACCTGAAGTGGATGAATCCGATGATCTGACACCGAGACCTACTCCGCAACTCGCCGGTAAACTGATTCGAGTCGAACTACCAAGGACATTGAACGAAAAGGTACATACATACATACTTAAGGATGATCTATAGAAATAAAGATCAATTGCCGAAAGTATGTCAAGACATCGCTTCAGAACGGCTACACTATTTGGCTAATTATATTTCTGTTGTTTATAATTGTCAATACAATGTTTGTAGGAAAAAAAATGTTGGAAAAATCTTGAAAAACTTGGTTAAAATGTTTCCATAAAATCCTAAAGAGCGGATAAGTGAGTGAAACAGAGTGTAGTATAGAGATCTTTTAAAATATTTATAAATTGACATACACAGTTGTTCAGTTGCCAATATAAAAAAAAATGTTTCATTACATGATTGTACACTAAAATGAAGATTTCATCAAATTTTCTTCCTTAGTTCACCCATGTCAAGCGGGGGTGGGCTAGGTAGTAAAAATAAATAAATAAGAAGAGAAAAATAGAATGGATTCTAAGATGATGTGATAGATAATAACATTGGCTAGTTTTTGTTTTGAGCAATCAGTTACTATATCATAATAGAAATGCTTGTTAAAATGTAAATTTAAAATAATGTAATCCCCAGGGTGAACCATCTGGTCTTGCTCCTTTCGAGGAGTTATTAGAAGCGAGAGTGCGTGATCTGAGTGTAGCTCTCAACATGAGCACGGCGATGGCGCTAGCAGAGTTTATCGAAGATGAGATTGTGGCGCCACCGATGCCGCTTGAGGTAAAACTGTACTTTAGACAGACTTATAAAAATCGTTTGTAATGCTCACGCTGCTGTGTGTTCGTAAAGCTCATGCTGCTGTGATGCCTATGCTCACGCTGCTGGATTAGGAATACCCACTTTACTGTTGTAACCATGCTCACTCTACTGTGCTTGCAGTGCTTACACTGCTGTCGTGCCTATGCTCACGTTGCTGGATTAGAAATGCTTACGATACTGTTTTAACCATACTCACGCTGCTTTGTTAATAGGTAACGACATGATGGTAACATATTTTATACTTGGCAATCTACCATTTTCGAGAATGGAAATCTATCCCTTAACGCCTATAGGTGTATCCCAGCTGCTGCACTTGAGAGCCAACTCTCGTCTAGACTTCTTTTGCCAAAATATCACTTAACATCAGTTGAGTGTATGGTCAAACAATAGAATATAAAAGGTTAGACTTTTTGTTAACGGTTTCGCCATATTGTATATATATATATATAGATAAAGAAAATACAGTTCTTTTGAGGCCCGATCACGTCAAACCACTTCGACACGGATTTTATTTTTTGGCCTTACATTGACCTTTGGTTTCTTTTTTTTTAAAATAAAAGTCATTATGAATATGATTGTATCTTGTTCTTTCATGTCATACACTCATCAAATCATTAAATTATGTATACCAATTGTCAAGGGTAGAGATAAGTTATAATAATATTTTAAACGTCCATTGACGTAAATATATGGAACATGACGTCTGGATCACAATAAACGTGACCTGTGGTACATTAACAAGAAAATCTGATGTTAAGTGGAACAAAGTACAAGGGCAAAAGCTAGTATTGTATAAAAATAAAACGGATACACAGGTGCTCATCGAGAACGTGAAGGTCCATCTAATAGAGGACCGGCAGACCCGGTCGATATCGGCACCACCGCCTCAACCTCTCGATATAGACCTCACAACGATCCGAATGACGCGCGACACGACCGGTGTGCTTCGACTTGGACCTCCTATCGCTACACCCTCGACTGTAGTCTCACCGGCTTCACCGGACTCACAGCCAGAACTGGACGAGGCAAGGGAACAGATCGACAGGCTGGGAAAAGAGAACGAGGAACTTCGAAAACGACTTGTTACTTTGTCGAGAATCGCTGAAGATAATAGAGAATTGAGAGCGTAAGTGATCATACTATTTATGTTATTGAAATGCCTATTTACATAACATGTTCCGTTCTACGTGTACCACTGATGCTACATGTTAAACTTGGTCTTTGAGCCAAGTGTACCACCGGTGGTACACGGCTTGATACCTTTTTTTTTTATAATAAACTGTGTGACGCTTGACCTCAGTCACGCCTGATGGAAAGTGAGGACGAGGCCTAGGATGTAACGCGTTCACCCAGTAAATGCACATTCACTCTTCTTTTGAAGATCACTTCAGGAAAAACAGACGCAGGCAGCGTGTTCCACTCCTTCGCGGTTCTCATATTAAATGACGATGCAAAGCACTTCGTCCGGATGAATGGTATGTCAACCGCGAATGAATGGAGCCCCGTACGGCGTCTGGTAGTCCTAAGATGAAACGGAGACGGTGGTATTAGTTGGTGCAGATCTTGTGCACATTCTCCTTATCTCTCTCACATACCTATTGAAAACGAAAAAATTACTTGTGTCATGCTATGTATGATGTTGTAACGTAATATTATATGATAATGCGTGATGTAGTCCGGTGAAGTTGTGATGGCCCGTCAGGCGTAGACAGTTCGAAAAAAATAAAAATAATACATCTATATTTTTGTCAAGATATCAAATGGCCTGAAGGATATGTCAGGCAAAAATGACTTGGCACGGAACTTGTTAATAAAGTATTTAAGGTAGTACTATGTATAAAAGAGGGTTGTAAATCATTTTTATTGCAAAACATTACGGTTCACATTCTTTTAAACAATGTTTCTTTGTTAGCTTATTCCTTGTTGATTATTTGCCAACCCAACCCACACCTTATTTAGACCTTCTATACGTGTGACATTAGCGTAATTATGTGCGCAGCCCACGTTGCCACTTGAAATTCCTCTCGCTCCCCCCTTGAGGGGCTCGCGGGGAGACAGCATCAGGGTGACCCCTCTGGCTGTGGCCTCTCCCTCCTCCCGCTTTAACGGGAGTGTCTCTTGTCTTAGTAGGTGCGCCATTTGCAGGGCGCTCCTCCAGGGTTGTTTTGTCTGAACATATTGCCATTTAAAAAGAAAAGAAGAACCCTTACTGACTCACAAGTAGTACTAACCCGGCCCACCGCTACTGACGTCGTTCCGCCAATGTGCACGCTCCGTGTGTATTCCGCACCTGTCAGTACGAGACTCACTACGAGCGAATTGGAAATACATTTATATTTATTTTATTTATGCATTTGAATCGTTACATTTCAAAATAAAGCAAGTCCAATTTCAATCGTTCATATAAGATCTTAAATGTTTTCAATTTTTTTAACGTTTGGTCCAAATTTTGGTTTTCGTTATAACTTGTACACCACTGACAATGTGGTAGGCAATGCACACTTCAACTGCTAGATCTAGAAACATAAAATTTTGCTATAGAGTTTCTTACATAACCTTGTTGAGCTCTAAGAAAAACTTCTTGAAAATGAATTCCTTTATTTAGAAAAATTCAAAAAATATTGTTTAATTTTGTTTGAATTTATTTTAAGTCATCAAATTACCATGTGTATTGCATAATAATTTATTGTTACATAGAATAATATCCCCTTAAAATATTAATCAGATTTTCTTAGAATTTGTTTCTGCATTAATCAGAATAATAATACAATGAGTCTTACTATGATTCTCAGAAAACTTATATATGTAACTGACAAGTGATAAATCCTTTTGTTTCGGGTGACTTGTAGCTGATTTTTTTATTTTTTTTTTATTTTGGCCCGGCAAAATGACTGCACTATGCCTGATGGTAAGCATAGTACAAACCAAAAATAATGGCGACCACCGAGAGAGAATCTACCCATCGCCGGTCACCGCTGTCATGCCGGCCTGCGAAAATCTGGATATGCACTGGCTGGTCCCGAAACGCCACCCGCAGAATCGACTCACTATGACGGGCTTTTTCGCCATATACATGCCCGCTTTCGCCATTGCCTCGTTCGTTGTTCAGCAGGGTGCACCACGTGCAGGTGAGGTTGGCTTGGGTGTCTCAAGTCTTATGATGTTATACGACACCCCCCTGATTTAATATGTATTCCTTTGTTAATAAAAAATAATACGATTACAGTAAAGTTGAAGAGGCATCTGTATTACGTCAATGCGTGCACGCCGCCCAACAGGAAGCTGCTAACCTACTAGCAGACAAGCAAGAACTACTCAATGCTATGCGAGTTATGCAGGTATTTTATAACATATCGTGTAATTTATTTAACTCTCATTTATTAAGAATGTTCTAAAATAGTAAACCTTGAAGTTGCATTCTAATACCTGTTCTATATATTTTTACTTTTTCAGCCTTACACCATGCTGTTAATAGTTTTAAAACGATATAGCTTTTACCTATATAAACTCTTTCGCTAGTATTAAATCTGACATATACATACAGTGTATTGTCAACTGTTTACAACGTCGTTTCGTTATAACTGAAAACTGTCTATGACGTAGAAATTAGTTCAATTCGGTTTGTTTCCCCCAAAACCGTTTATTTGTTCTCTACCCTCCGCATAATGAAATCTCTTTATAAAGGAGAAAAAATGCTCGGTCCCTTGAAATTCGTTATAAAGAGTTTAAACTGCAGTTGAAATATCAATTGCCAACTGCTCAGTACTATATACAATAACCAACATTACATAGTATAAAACAAACTCCCCTACCGCGTCTGTCTGTCTATCTGTTCGCGATAAACTCAAAAACTACTGAACGGGTTTTCACCAGTAGGTAAAGTGATTCATGAGGAAGGTTTTGGTATATAATTTGACAAGGTTTTTTTTTATTATCAGAGCGGAACAACGTCTGCCGTGCTTGCTAGTGTTTTCTATAATGAATAATTTTTGCATGACTAGTAGTTACAAATCACTGTAGAGAAGCTGTTATATTTAATTTTAGTAGTTGGCATAGACTTGACAAGCATACTATTCGACATGGAGATTTAGATTGTATACATTTGACATTTTCGTCACGTAAGGAAAAAGCGTTATGCCCCTTTCATTCGACGCTTCCTCTCTCTATTTTCTCTCCGCCAGTTAATTTCTACCGAGAGTCGCATAAAGGAACGTCCTTCAAAAAAATGCAACCTACCCGCATATTTTTTAGGAACAACTGGGATGTCGCGGCAAAAGATAGCGGTCCCGCAGTGGAGTGGCGCACTCCTGCCTCGACTGTACGGCATGTTGCGGGCACTCACACGCGTAGACATACACACATCTTACACGGCTTTGCCTGCTCTCATACAGACATTAAACCTGGCATACAATAATATCTCCATTGTAAATAGTATGACAGTAGTCGACTAAATACTCGAAAAATCCTCGATTACTCGTTGTACGATAATTATTGCAGTATTTGCGATGTCTACGGTGAAGAAAGTCATCATTGGAAAGGCCTTAAGAGGATTAGTTGATACAATGATATACCATTTTTATTGGGTATCTTGTATTTTCGTATAATTTTGGGCTCGAATGCAATAAAGTATTAAGAAACGAATTAAGGTATTCGAATACTATTTTATGTGTACTAAAATACTCGAATACCAAAAATATCGATTCGATACATCACTATACTCTGTTTTTTAATCCCGTAGAGTAGATTGACAATTATCGACTTTGCAAGATAACGTTTTACCGATATTATTTCCTGTGTTTTCATACCGTTTATTTTTGGTTTGAATTTTTATAATGGAAAAGTAATATATGTCGATTTGGCGGTGTTTTGCTATTGAAATATTTTGAGTAATTCACCATAGGTAAATAAGTATTATTATTTTATAATTTGGAAAATTAAAAACATATATATGACAACCTACTACTAACCAATCTTAAAAACAATTCACATTTAAAAAAAAATCTAGATATCGATATCTCGTATGATGTTACGATTAGTTCTAATTGATGGATATCACTATTATTGAAATCAAATTAACTAGCAACATATGGAACGTCAATTTACTCTACATATATAAAAAAAGAACTATAGAGGCCACTAAACTTAATTTTCGATAACTCACGGATAGTATATCGATAATAAAAGAAAGTATGCAGTTTGTCGAACGAGTGATTGTAATTTTGCGAAAAGGGTACATTTATATTAACGAATGCGTGTAAACTTTGAATATTAGTCGAGATATGGAAATGTGTTGTTCAACGGGACCAAATTATTCCCATTTGCCTGTTATTTTATACATAAATGTATGAAAATGTCGAGCTTTGAAATGACGTGTATTCGTCAAGTTTTGGTGCTGAAAATCAGTTCTTATAAGAAAATTCTACGATAGAATTAGAAAGGTTTCAATGTATGAAATATTGAAATTTAGGAATATTTTACTTTTTTATAATTTGTAGTTGATATAGTGTGTGGCTGCTGCACTACTTTAGTATGTTTTTTTAACAATATATACCCATGATATATAAGGGAATGGCGGCACGAAAGACACAGATCTCCGTGTGTTTTTTTTTTATTCGGGCATGACTATTGAATTGGAATAGACTATAAAAGAATTATAAAATAAAACGTTCTCATTTGAAAAATTATCAAGATTTATCCCGTTGGACATATACATTTCCTATTGTGATAAGATATATAATTAATTGTTGGTACTTATAAATAATGCATTTATTGTAAAAAAAAATGTAATCAGTGCGAAATCGTAGAGCGGTATTTGTTTTTAAGTACGTTATTGTGATCGACTTTGTGATTGAGCTAGTTTGGAATATTTAATATATATTATATCATATTTGCGTGTAGTAAATCAGAATTACGTTACAAAATAATGTTTTTTAATTTATTTTAGAGATTTTTCCTACAAGTCTTAATTTCGATTTCGATGTTTACTAACCATAGACATTAAAATAGTGTTTATTTACGTTCATATGATATTAACTGGATAAACTTAAGGAATCATCAGAAAGAATGAATCATTTATATTTTATACTAATATATAAAATTCTCTGTACGCTTTGGAATGTTTGAACGGGTTTAACATTTAAAAATATTGATGAAATTCTGACGCATATTTTTTATACAGTTTATGACTCCAAAATGATTTAGGCTATGATATATTTAATGAAAAAAATTATCGCCTGACGACAAAGGGGCCATCTGTTAAGTTGTCTATGATGGTAATTTGCAGTATATATTTTAAATGGGCAATGACATATCAATAAGACTCGTGGTTTTTGGTTTTAAAAGCTTTATATTTAGCATGATTTCTATTTTTGTGAAATGAAAACGAATCATAAAAAACGTAAAAAAAAACAATCATAATTTCTTCATAAAGTCACGATATGACGCCATGTTTTTCTTTATTTAATTTCTGATAGTTGAGAAATGAATATACGGTTCATTAGGAAATGTAACTCAAATGTAAACACCAATTTTTAATATCATTATAGATGTAAGTGTACCAAATTATTCATATAGTAATTAATATCAAATATTTGATGTATTTATAAAAGAAATATGTTCAAATTATCTCATAGCAATAATATCTTGTACCAACATATAAAGTGGATATGTGTTATATGTGCTTTTGTCTACATAGCAGTCGGTGTTCTCACAGTATATACGTGTATAAATGTATTGTATTTTTTTTTCATAATGGAAATTCTTAGTAACTCTATAAGCTATACAAACATAAAATATAATTTTGATGTCAACAAATTCAAATTGAAAGCTTTTAAGTTGATTCTAACAATCATATTTTTTTTATTAACTGTCATAAATGTTGCACATATATAATTTATACATAAAAGCAGATATGATGGATAAATTTTCGTAATCTTTAAACCAATTATACAAAGCGAAGAAGAGTTTTTAGAAGAATTGGTTTCTAGATCGTTTCAAATAACCAATTCATAAATTTTGTTTAGTTGTAGTAAGTTCCATTAATTTTTTTGTAAAAAACTCTAATTTATGATAATTCAATTTTCGTAAGACATTTTTGATAAAGTGATGTATTTTGAATAATGTATTTAGAGCTGAACATTGCTTAAGTGCCAAAAGTGCAGGCTGTAATTATTTTTTTACAATATACATAAATATAGCGTTAATTTGTACGTGGGAATTGTAAAAAAATGATTTTTATTTTTATAAATATATCTTGATATTTTTTCTTTAAACTATTATTTTGTTATTCAATAAACATTGTTACGTAATTTACAATAACACAATTGTGTCGTTACATTTTTAAATAAGCTAAATCCAATTTTAACCATCCCTTTACGTTTTTTATTTCAAGATTTTAAAATTTTGTACATGTAAAAGACGGCAAAATTTGGATGTCGTTCTTTGTGTCTTGGAAATCTTAAAAACGTATTATATGAAAGATTAAAATTGATTTTGGCTCATTTTTAAATGTCATTCATGTCGTCTTCTTACCCTTATCACACCTAAGTGAGGTCGGTGCAACACAATTTCTTTTTCCACTCTCCCCCGTCAAATGTCATTTTAATATAGTCCGAGGCATCGTTTTTGGCCGCTCTGAATATATGCAGAATATATTAAAGCTATAGCTTTAAGTTCGGTCTTGCGCATAGTACAGGCAAGAGGTTAACACAAAAGTTCAGAATATTATTATAGGAATTTAGAATTTACGTTTATTAATATTTAACTTGTCTCGTACGATATTATTCGTACGGCATGTCTTAATGAATCAGGTTTTAATGAATTATGATTCAAGCAGATATTTGCCTGTTACATTGTTGCTACTTCGTTGCTGCTTTCAGAAGATTTTATGTATGTGAAATGAAAGTATGATTCCGATTGTGTCATCTTGTAAACGGTTTGATAGCTGGTTACGAAAACCTGTTTATATGAATTGAGCAGACATATACATATATACAAGCTATATATAATATTCGAAAAGAATTAGAGATAAAAACGAACAAACAATAAAAATTAAATCATTACTGACGTAATTAAATAACAGTAAAAACTAGAAACGTGGTCGACCTAGAGAAACCGGGCGAAGATATGTGCTTGCAGAGTGTTTGAAAATTGGACTTACTTGGAGTGAGGTGAAGCGTCAAGCGATTGACAGATCGAGATGAAGAAGCATTGTATCTGCCCTCTGCCCCATCAGTTTGAAGACATAGGATCTCAAGAGTGAGAGGAAAAACTAGAAATGGACGAGTTCAATGATAAACTAATATATAAAGCTAAAATATTAAAAGTTCAACCCATCATGTATTTGTCAGTTATAATTAAATCCAAATAACATTTAATCGCCTGGTTTGTGAGTTTTGGGTGATCGCTTACTTTAATTGAATGATCCCCTTTATGCAGTATTTATTTCTACCTGTGGTATATATCTAGTAGCATATATTGTGCAGATATTATACGTGTTACAATACCGTTTTCGTGAATAAAACACATTTATAATAAATAAATAATTTGTAATAAAAATAAAATAAACAACGCGTTTCATAGAAACAACATTTTTCGAAGTGGATGGGTCTCCTAATTATGACATATAAAAGAAAAAGAAAACAACAAAATTAGCAATAACACGTAATTAACAACAACAAAACTACGACTTCTGAATGCGACTGTACTACAACTAATATGACAGGAGATATGTGTCAACGTGGGTGAAATAGGGGTCGAGGTACGCGCGCGGGCGAGCTTGCACCCCTTTTACTTCACTACGTCCCTCTGATACATAAAATTGTGTTCTGCGCATCTACTTCAGAGCGGTAACAATATTTGACTCGGACTATACACACATTTCATTTTTCACACAATCCATCCACACCTTTTTCGGTCTTGCTCTACTCGTATATCCGTCCATCATCGTACTCGAAACATTTCTAGTCACTTTTCGTCTCTCCTCGGGACATGCCCATAAACTAGCTCATTTTGAAATGTAACGACACAGTTTGGTCACGAGCCATTAGACCGACGATTCTCAACACCCGTGTCGCAACCAGCGTGTTGCGCTGGTGTGTTGTAAGCACCTGTCAAGTGTGTCGCGAGATTTACATACGATCACTTTCGTTCAATTTATAATCATTTTTTTTAATGTTCGTATGTGTAAGGGTGTCGCGAATTTATAAAGTGTATGTTAGTGCGTCCCTAAGAAAGTTGGACCGTATGTAACTGATGCAATCATGTTTAAAAACAATAATATAATTTAAAAATAATAATGGTTATAATGCAAATACGGTATTTTATATTTTAACTGGCACTATTATTTTCATGAATACTTACGGTGCTAATTTGCATTCATATTCAATTTGTTTATTACTAATTTCTATAGTAAAACTCTTTCTAGTCTACAAAATTACTAAAATGATATCACAAAAGTGAATAATATTTCATAAATTTTGTTTTGTTAAACTGATTTACTTGATAAAATGAACATAGTCTATTAAATTACCCGACATTTGATTTGGTACGTTGTGGAGAAGACTGGCCTCTGGCTTAGATTTACGTGCACTGATTTTGTAAAGCGCCATGATTGCGTTAGACAAAGATAACGCTATACGAAACCGAATTTAGCCGACTATCTTGGTCTTTTGCACAACATACAAAATCAGGAGGTACGTAAAGTTATTAAAATTGGGTTCGTAATCAGCATTTGTAATATATCATATGTAATAATATAAAGTATTCAAAGTTGGATTCTTCAAATTTCTATATGACTCGCGTAATTATTCTTATTACTATGCATTGTAGCTTTCTTTATTCATGTTAGGGTATAAAAAAACTCGTGCCTATATTTATTTATAACATATATTGTATATTTCGCTTAATAATTGTAAGAAACAGTAATTACAATTTCCTAAATAAGAACGGATTACGTTTTCAATGTTGAAGTTTTTATTAAATCATTTACAAGTCAGTAAAAATATAATAAGTAATATTCGTAACGGCGTTTGTCGTATTACAATTTTAATATAATCTAAGGAATATATATGTGTCTACGTTAACCGTTACTAATATATAACTACTATTTAACTAATAAATAATCTATATGAAATACTTCACGCTACATTCTTTTCTATGTGTTTTACGCTGAATATATTCGGATATATCAACCGAAATTTCCCTCCAGTAAGAAATTAAATTATCTTTAGTAAATCTAGTTAGTGAACACCATTATAATTATTACAAATGAAAAAAAAATAACATTTATTTTTTCTTACAGTTACTTAATCATATTTCGACTGGAATGGTTTTATATTGTAATCTTGTTTATATTTATTAATGTATACTATAAAATATTAATAAATACAATACTAATGCATAACAGAATATGTGTATAATATAAAATGAGTTGTGAACTTTTCGCTTATATTTTGTAATTTTGTATGTATTATATATTCTTCATATTGAATGACGACTATGTAAAAATGTTATGTATGAACAGCCATCATATTTAAATCATATCTAAGTGTAAAATAATGTTGTCTATTTGTTTACTTTGGAAGAATTGTTATAATTAAATTAAATATTCTATAAATTTTTGTTCGTTTTATTTAGTTACTAATTTTATTAATACTTTAACGGGTATAATACAGAAATCTGAATTGCAACAAATATTGTAGTAGTTGGTGGTCGAACGAAGTTATCGAGTTTTACATGTATAATAAACAAACGTATAGTTAGTCTGTCAGGTTAACACTGCGAGCACTGCGAATATTTATCCGAGCAGAGCTTCGCCTTATAATAACTTCGACATAGAACCGACCGTCTTGCCTTTTATAGGTCGAACTCTCTAATAAGGTGGCGCTAGTGTTAATGTTCCGGTCGCGTATCGGACGTGTTGTAACAGTACCGGAAGTAGATTTTTAAATCGCTTGAATATCATTCTAGCTTATAAAAATACTATAAAGGCCATATTCAACCATTAAAATTAATTCTTAATATAGAAATTCATGGAAATGCAGGTCGAATATTTTTTGGCGGATTTTCCTATGCAAGATAAATGGTTCGTTGAATAATACAATCGTTTCTAAACATTTTTTATTTATATTCTGTGAAGGTAAGTATCACAATGAAACCAAGTTATGGTGGTAGGACTTTCTGTTGGCAATCATCCATAGGTTAATATTTAAGCGTCAGTTATTATTTCGATTAGCTATACCATCTTGGTCCACAAAATTCAGGCAAAGTAGTGATTAAACTAGATTATCCAATAAAAAGTGCTAGGTAAAGATAATGATTAGACATGAGATAGTAATTTCGTATTTAAACTTCTAATTGTAAAACTAAACTTTCAGTCCAAGATGTTAATGACAGAAGACAAAAAATTATGCATTCTAGTGTAAGCGTACAAAAAATATTATTATCGGGATATTAAATCTTGAATTAGATACTATATAAATTTTCAGATAGTAATTATGGAAAAGAGAATAATTATAGCACGAAGTTAAGTTTTTAAATCAAAAATATTTTGAGATACAGTAATTCCACTTAAGAATAAAATGTGCGATTTGACAATCCAAAAAAAATCCCATAACGTTATTCAGGCCGAGTTGGAGTGAAAAGAAAGAACTAATTTACACCTTTAATCTATAGAAGATGTACTATTACGTATAAATCAAAAACCTAATAAGACATGATTATATAATAGATATATTTTACAGAATACAGCCATAAAAGTTGTTAGTTTCTTTACGAAGGCTAGTTTGTCTAACAGAGCACAGAATATTTTTTTTTTTCGGATTGACTACGCTATTGACCAAGCAAGGTCTTAACAGTTTCACCGGACTACTCAGAATAATAATACTCCTACCAAAGTACCCGATAACAGTATACTCACAGAGTTGACAGTACCTTACATAAAAAATATACTATTCTTACTTTTTACCTATGCCCGCTGACAGACAGGGATTTGACGTGAAAACCAAGAAAATTTGACATTACTGAAAGAGTATTGCCAACAAATATATTTCCTTTTCTAATAGTTAATTTTATTTTAACCTCCCCTTTATTGTACGCAGACAATGATATAAGTAAAGAGGTGTAGATACGTCAGTGCCCACACGCACTACGGTGCGGTGGAATTGCGGTGCGGAATGAAAACCGCATCAGAAAAAAGTCCGCAATATGGTAGGCGTACTGCGATAAAATTTCCTTTTAGTCTAAGAGCCCGTGAATGCCAGACCTTCCTTATTTTATGTTGATACCGGTATTATTTTATAACGCTTTTATTTTAATTTAATGACTGTAGAGAAAATAATATTGTCTGTCTGTTTTAAAACATCTGGCAGAAGTCGTGGCCCTCGGAAAGTGTCTGACAATACTGGATACTACTTTGAAGTGATAGTGACAAAACATATATGTATCAGCCCTTTAAATCTAAGTAATGTAGCTCTTATTTTTAGTCACCTGGTATCTATTCATTAGTCGCAAACTTAAACTCTGAATGCGCAACCATTAAGTACATGAAAAACTACCCAGGACGTAAGGTTTCGTATATTTAAAAATACGTTGTGTCTGGTCGCTCCGGGATCTCAGACTATACGTAAAATAAATTATATTGTAATGTCATATTTTTTTAATATAAAATGTGATAAAAACTTTATGAAGTTTTGTTAATATTGTCTCTGCAATATTTTTTAACACATCATTTTATTTTTCGAACTGACTACGCTATTGACCAAGCAAGGTCTTAACAGCTTCACCGGACTACTCAGAATAATAATACTCCTACCAAAGTACCCGATAACAGTATACTCACAGAGTTGACAGTACCTTACATAAAAAATATACTATTCTTTATATTTTAAATCTTCTATTGACGAGAAAGCCAAGAAAATTTGACATTACTGAAAGACTATTGCCAACAAATATATTTCCTTTTCTAATAGTTAATTTTATTTTAACCTCCCCTTTATTGTACGCAGACAATGATATAAGTAAAGAGGTGTAGATACGTCAGTGCCCACACGCACTACGGTGCGGTGGAATTGCGGTGCGGAATGAAAACCGCATCAGAAAAAAGTCCGCAATATGGTAGGCGTACTGCGATAAAATTTCCTTTTAGTCTAAGAGCCCGTGAATGCCAGACCTTCCTTATTTTATGTTGATACCGGTATTATTTTATAACGCTTTTATATTAATTTAATGACTGTAGAGAAAATAATATTGTCTGTCTGTTTTAAAACATCTGGCAGAAGTCGTGGCCCTCCGAAAGTGTCTGACAATACTGGATACTACTTTGAAGTGATAGTGACAAAACATATATGTATCAGCCCTTTAAATCTAAGTAATGTAGCTCTTATTTTTAGTCACCTGGTATCTATTCATTAGTCGCAAACTTAAACTCTGAATGCGCAACCATTAAGTACATGAAAAACTACCCAGGACGTAAGGTTTCGTATATTTAAAAATACGTTGTGTCTGGTCGCTCCGGGA